>JAJEJO010032396.1:0-12336 GCA_020662805.1 Glaucomys volans
GTTCAAACAGCAGGTCTCAGTCCAGCCTGGATGCTCTCAGGACCCTGGGGCATTTCAGAGACCAAGCATACATAGGCAGCTGGGCAGCCTGCCATGAGCCCAAGACACAATGGCCACTGTGCTTTGGGACTCATCTTGCCAGAAGAAAGGGTGGACCCTTTGCACCCAGGTCCTGCGTGGGATTATGTGCCTTCAGGCCCCACGTGATCCTTCCTGACTGACAGGCCAGGCTGGTTGACCTATGCTAACCTACACTATCGGTGTGATTTATGGTGGCCACATAGCATCATGTGGCATCAGATTGTTCTTTGGAGGAGCTAGACACCAAGTGACTGATGCCAGCCACATGGGTGCCACATGTCAATGTGAGCAGCCCCTAGTAGAGCCTTGGATGCCAGGGCTGGGGTGGAAGTCCTAGTTGGAACACTGCTGCATCCTGTCAGGCACTGGCCCTGGAGAATCAGGAGCTGCTGGAGAGACTCCACTGGGACAGGACCACTGGGAGCCCCGTGTCCCCTGTCCCTGGGCCTCTTTCTCACAGCTGGTGTCAGGAATGAAGCTGGGGCTGGGAACACACTGAGGCTTCTAGCAGACAGTGGCCATTTGGGGGATGTCTCTGTGGCATCCTGTCCTGCTGAGGAGTCAGGGGAATGGGAATGGGGCCGGGGAATCACGGAGAAATGAAGAGATGGGATTGGAAGGGGCCAGTGGAGCAGAGCCCAGGCAGCAGGTGGTCAGACCTGGGGCACCGTGACTGTGGGAGCAGAGAAGGGGGTTGGCTGGAGAGGTTCCAGGACACTAGACTGGGAGGGGCTGTGTTGATGGGGACCTAGGAGCAAAGCGTATTTGGGCAGAATGAATCCCCAAACTGTCAAGAGGATTGGCCCTGGCCACCTGGGGGTGTGGTGGGGGTTGGTGGACGATGGGCTCCTCACTCATCCCACAGACGGGACCCAGGTCAGTGGGGGAGTCCTCCACGTTGACCGTTGCTCTGACAGCTATCTTCCTGCAGGTCTTCATTCTGAAGGAGGAGGCAGGGATTGCTCAGCCACATGCTGGCTCAGACCTTCCGTGGAACTTCTTCAGACCCTGCTAAAATAGCCTAGAAAGCCTACCTTAGCCCAGGAGGCAGGGGGACGTGTTTAACTGGGTGATTCCTGGGATCGTGGGCAGGGTACAGATCCCTACTCTGATTCTCTGGCTCAAGGCCCAATCCCATAAGCACTGCCCTGTCAGGACCCTCCAGCGGGGCCTGTGGGGGTCATGGGGACATGCCCTCCCACCACCTGGTGTCCTGCCCAGGAAGAACACTCACAAGAAGAAAATGAGGCAGGGGCAGAGGAAGAGTAGAGCAACCCCACCAGCAGCCTCCAGTGTTCCCAGAAGTGCTCCTCCCCTGAGTTCTGGCTTCCCTGTAGGAAAGTGGGGTTTATGGTGATGCCCCTCTGAGCCCCAGGACCCCCCCACTGTCCTCCACACCGCACACCTGGAGCTCTCAAGTCCTTCATCCCCCAAACAGCCAAAGAACAGGGCCTCTGTCCACCCCTTCCATTCACCCTCAGCCCATCGGCCCCAAGCCCTGTGCTTGGCCATCTTCAGGTCCACCTCCCTAACCCTGGGCCCCCACAGGCCCCTGACCTGGCAGCAGCAGGACAGTGGCACTCTGGGTGCCATGGGCATTCTGGGCCTCGCAGCTGAGCCTGAGGCCAGAGCTGAGCCCCTCATGGAGGCTGAGGGAGCTGTTAGCCCAGGGCCCCACAGAGCTGGAGGTGACCCTGAGGGAGGCATTGCTGCTGTTCCCCTCCAGCAGCCCCTCCCCCAGCCGCCAGTGCAGGGAGGGGGCCGGCCAGGCTAGGGAGGAGCAGCTGCAGTGCAGGGCCTCAGCCTCCCAGGAGCAGAAGGGTCCCAGCAGCCGTGGGGGGTCTGTGGAGAGGGAGAGAAGGGTCAGCAGGTGCCACCTTGTCCCAGCCCCAGGCTGTCCTCCCTGACTCACAGTGCACAGAGAGGTTCAGGAAGATGTGCTGGGAGCCCAGTGGGCTGCGGGCATGGCAGGTGAACTCTCCTTCATGCTCTGTCTGCATCCAGAGCAGCTCCAGGACCCCAGGGTCTGATGGTGACTCATGGCTCAAGGTCTGTGGCCCCCAGGTCCAGCTCAGCCTGGCTGGAGGGTTGCTGTGGGCCACACAGACCAGGCGCAGGCTTTGGCCCTCCAGGACCGGGAGGGATGTGCCATTCCGGATGACTTCCAGGACTAGGGAAGGGAAGAGGCAGAACTGACCTGTGGTTCCATCACCTGGGCCCACAGCGGGGCACCAGGGCCCCTGCTTCCTCTCTGCCTTCCTACCTGTCCTGTTTTCCTGGGAAACTGTAACTCTCAGGTCCTCTGGAGGATCTGCAATGGAGACAGGGACCAGCTCCAGATGGGCTGGGGCTTCCCTCCAGGCAGAGGATCCATCCCGGAGGCTGAGGTGATGGGAGGGGGATCACCTGCTGGGCCCCCGACACTGACTACTCAGTGATCTAGCAGGATAGGAGCCTGGTGCCAGCATCCTGGGGTTCCAGGCCCCCAGAGCTCTGGGACCCTGCCCCCTCCTCGGTTCCCTCCCAGACCCAGGCCTTCTGTTCACACTCACACTGCACAGAGAGGTCCAGGCTGCCATGCTGGGAGCCCAGCCTGTTCTCTGCTTGACAGGTGTAGCGCCCCGAATCCCCAGGCTTCACCATGGGCAGCTCCAGCCCCAGGGTTCTGGGGCCCGAGGGGCAGGACCAGGCAAGAACTCTGTCCTCCAGGACCCAGCTCAGAGTGGCAGGGGGATGGCTGTCAGCAGCACAGAGGAGCCTCAGGAATTGGCCTTTCTGGACTTCCAGATATGAGACATTTCCCTGGGACTCTGGGGCTGGACAGAGACAGAGATGGAGACAGCGCTGAGCCCGGCCCAGGTTCCTGATGCTTTGCTCCTCTCTTTCAAAGCAGCTTTGTTCAGTTATGATCCACATGCCATACAATGGCACCGACAAGCCATTGCAGGCCAACAGTTCGATGGCTCTTGTGCGTTCAGAGCTGTGCCTCTCCCACCACGATGTTAGAGCATTCCCACCTCCCCAAGAAGAAACCCCACCCCCCAGCCCTCTTGCCCAACCCTTCCATCCCCTGCCTAAATACACAAACCCACTATCTCTGGATTTGCCTTCGCAGGAGGTTACATATCCACAGAATCCCACGTGTGTGGTGGACTGAGTCTGGCTTCTCTCCCTCAGCACCATGTTTCCAGGGTCATTGTGCACAGCACTTGCCAGAGCTTTGCTCTCCTTTAGGGCTGCATTATATTCCACCATTTGAATCCACCACATTTTGTGCATCCACCCATCAGTTGATTGACAACTGGGTTGTTCCTTGACTTCTCTGAGGCATTTCTCCTTGTCCACATTAACCACCCAACACTCGTGAGCCTGTTTGCCTTCAAGTATCCAAAATCCAATTATCAGCCCTCCAGGGTTCTGGGGGAGTTGATCCCCGCCCCCCTCTCTCCAGGGTGTTGTACAACTCAGTGGAGAAAGGGCTGTTAAAACTCCCTCCCACGGGACCCCCGCAACAGATCCTCTTGTCAGAGGCAACTTTGAGTGCCGGGTTTCTGGAGTGTTCTTCCAGAGCTCTTTCTTTTTCTTCTGGTAATGGGCATGAATGAGCCCCTTTATTTTTTATTTTCAGACGCATCCTCCCTAGGTGACCCAGGCAGTCTCGAACTTGAAATCATCCTGCGTCAGCTTCGGAGCTGCTCGGGTTATAGGCGTGTCACCGCCTGGCTGTGGAGCTATTCTGCAGCAGTATTTTCTAGGGGTGTGGTGGAGCTGCCTTCCTGTTTTTGCTCCTGGATGTAACACCTAAAGTCCCATGACCCAAGGGTGGGCTCTGCGGCATCGAGTCCTCTTCATGGAAATCCCCAGGAACCAGTTAGAAAGATAGACCTCAGCCTTGCCTGGACCCCCTGAGGCAGCTGTGGAGATTTCACAAGAGCCCCCGGCAATGTGGGTACAGGTTCAGAGGAAATGTTCACAGAGGCGTTATCAGGAAACTAACCCAAGTGCTTAGCAAGAAACTAACCCACGTGCTTAGCAACAGCGACTGGGCTAGTGACTTGTACCATTTCACACAGCACAGCGACCACAGGCGAGGACACGCAGTAATGAACACCACACTATAAGGATGGACCTCGAGAACACGAGGTGGGGCCACGGCGCGAGAGCCAAGGCACTTAGGACCCTACAGCTCCACCCCAGCTACAACCCACAGAACTGAGTGGGACTCAAGTGGACACCTGTGCAGGGACGTTCAGACAGCACAAAGGGGAACCAGCCCAGCAACCCTCAGCGGGACAAATGGTAAAGCCAGTGTGCTCCTTTCAGACAATGGAACATTCTCTAGTCACCGGGAGCAGAGAAGTCCTGGGTATAGGAAACCTCGAGGCCACCTGTCAAGCCACATACAAAGGGGCATGCTGTGTGACTGCCTTTTGAGGTAACATCCCCAGGAGGCAAATCCATAGGGATGAAGGATGACAATGAGCGGCTGCCAGGCCTGGAGGGGACAACTGGAAGTGCAGGCCAGGCACAGGGCTCTCTGTGCAGTGAAGCGTGTGCTCTGGCTGGGGGCGCTGGTGGCAGTGCCACACTATGGTGCACCAAAGGCCACCCCATGCCACCTCTAAGGTGGTCAGTGCTGTGTGGCTTGGGTATCACCTCCATCTGCCCGAGGTCAGGCAGGACCACAAGTGTTTGCATCCTGTTTACTAAAACCCCGGGAGGAAACCAAGGCAAGCTGAACACTGTGAGAGATTCAGGCCTGGTGTGTTTGGTAAAACTAAGAGAAAACACAGAGACAGCAAGGGAGGACCCGCGACCTGGGGCCTTGAGGCCTTCGGGAGCCTCCCCTACCTGTGTGGGGGCACCAGGGTGTTTGTGTTGTGCGATTCCTTCTAACTGCACTTGGTAAATAGAAGAGCCCAGACACCTCCCCACGCCCCCAGGCTTCCCCACAAGGCTGCTGCAGGGATCAGCTTCCTGCTGGGAGACACCCCCCATCCAGCCCCCTCTAGGGGTGTCCCGCCTACCTGGGCCACCTGCAGTGGGGATGCTGATGGTCAGGTTCTGAGGAGCATCTGGACAGAGAGACTCGGTGAGGGCCGGATGCACAGATGGCACTGCTTCTCCCTGCCACCCCAGGAGCCATGGAAACAAAACAGAAAGCAGCACCCAGGAGGCCAGTGTCCTCCCTGTGGCCCCTGCGGGCCTCAGCAGCCTCTCTCAGTCTGTCCCAGCTGCTCTGAGTCTCCACAGCCACCTCCCAAAGGCCCACCTCCTGGCCCCATTGCCTTGGGGGTTAAGGTTTCCCACATCAACACTGGGGACAAAGGCATTCAGACCACAGCACCCTCCCAGCCCTCCGCCCCCGCACAGCAGCCCAGTGCCCTGGTATGGCACTCACAGGACACATTGAGCTGGACAGTTCTCTCTGAGGACATGCCAGCCCCAGGAAAGGTCACCCGGCAGGTGAGGTGGGTGCCATGGTCCTGGGGGTGGGGTGTGAGCAGGATCTCCGAGGTGGTGGAGGGCTCCAGGCCTGACCCCGACACTCTCAGGGCAGCCCCAGCCCAGGAGATATTGGGAGCCATGGGCTGGTCACAGGCCCCAGGCATGGAGCATGTCACGTGGCTGAGGTGACCCGACTGCAGAGGCTCCCGGAAGTGGATATCTGGGGTTTGGGTCAACCCTGGGGAGGAGAGAGGGACAGTCCAGACCCAAGAGGGGACCCATGTGTGCCTCTGAGACAGACACCTCAATCCTGAACCACCTGGGCTCCACCGCACCCCTCAAGACTGGGGTCTCTGCCTGACCCTGTTGACCCTCCCTACCCACTTGTGCTGTCTGTTCCTGGGCACTTGTCCTTACCTGTGACAGTCAAGGTGAGCAGGTTACTTTTGTAACTGTATTTCACATTTCCTTTCTCTAGCCGAAAATAATACCTTCCGCTGTCGGCCTTCTGGACGCCTGAGATGCTCAGGGAGCAGTTGTTAGCCTGGGGGTCTCCGAGGAGGAGGAAATGAAGTCTGTTCTTCATTTTCACTTCCTTGTTTGGGTTGTTTGTGGCCACAAGATCATCGGTTCTTGGATCAATTTTGGAATTCTCCTTTTTCTTGTACCAGTACCCGTAAGCAGGTGTGGCAGGGTTCTGGGCAGCTGAGGAGTTGAAGGAGCAGGGCACAAGGACACACAGGCCCTCCTGCACTGTCACCAGCTCCTGCACCTGCAGCCAGTAAGACAGCTCCTTCTGCAGGGACCCTGGGGAGACACAGAGGCTCAGCCCAGTCCCAGCCCTTCCTGGGATCCCCAGCCCTCACCACTCACCCGCCCTCAACAGGGACAGCAGCAGGGCCAGCAGCAGCATCTCGGGGCTCAGAGGACCTGTCCTGTCCTGGGATCCGCTGACCTTTGGCTCTGCCCTGTCTTCTGAGGGACAGGACACTCCCTCAGCAGGCCTAGGGGAGGGCCACTGAAGGCCACAGAAGAGGAACCTCAGGAACACGTGTCCTGGTTTCATAGCCTCCTTTCACAAAAGTGGGCTGCAGGACAGGGGGCAGGAAGGACTCGCCTCTAACAGGAAGGAGACACCCAGCCTCTGCCTCAGGGTAGAGCTCCTGCCTCTCAGAGAAATAGCCCGTCCTGGCCCCACGTACAGCGATGGGAGCTGCCTCACTCATTCACTGCCCAGGACAACCTCTGCCCCACACAGGCAAAGAGCATGACGCCTGCCATAGGGGCTCCCCTTCGCTGACTTCAAGCCAGGTCCCCATCTTGCAGGCTCCCCAAGGGCACTGGCTCCCCGGCCTACTCAGAGATGTCTTAGGGTGCCACTGCTTTGGGTTTGCCTTTCATGTGTGTGGTGCTGGGTGGGAACCAGGGCCTTATTCACGCCAGGCAGGTTCACAGTCCAGGGCCTGCGTTTTGTTTCAAACACTGGCGGCATCTCATGAACTCCCTCCATGTGGCTTCAGGGCACAACCACCACCACCCGCTAAGCTTCTTGTCACCTCTTCTGGGGGAGGCTTTAGGAGCTTTCCCTTCCCCATAACTTTCTGGTAGCCCAGCTGTGCCACATCAGGGATGGGAGCTGATGCAGCCTGGTGTGCACTCCCTGCCCAGGCTCACAAGTTACCAAGGCTGCTTGCTGGTTCCTCTGAAGTGGTCATGACTTATAGCAATGTCCCCAAGTTGCCAGGGTGATGTTTGTCAAGTTGATCCTGGCTACTTATGGTGCCACTGCGTCCCCAGCTCATGGGGGTCTGAAATGGCATCTTCCACGTGGAAACCCAAGGCCTCACACCTGCCCAGTGAGCGCTTCACTGCTGTCACCCCATCCCCCTCCAGTGAGTCTTTTTTCTGTGGGGGGGCGACCAGGGATTGAACCCAAGGGTGCTTAACCACTGACCCACATCCCCAGGCCTTTTTCTTTTTTTTTATTATTTAGAGACAGGTTCTCACTGAGTTGTTTAGGGTTTTGCTAAGTTGCTGAGGCTGGCTTTGAACTCGAGATCCTCCTGCCTCAGACTCCCAAGTGCTGGGATTACAGGCACGTGCCACCGCACCTGGCGCTCCATTGAACTCTGTGGATTTGGTGGAGGAAGATGGGGCAGGCCGAATACCCTTCTCACATCCTCTCAAGGACCTGTGATTTGTCGCTCCTGATGCTGACCTTGATCACCTGGCTGAGGTTGTGGGTTCAGATTTCTCTACTGTAAAGCCCCTTTTCCCCCTTGGCATACTGACCTCTCTGGAAGGAGGTCACTAGGCATAACCCACCCTTGAGGGATGGGGAGTCATGCCCCTCCCCCGTGAGGGTGGGCTACCCACAGAATACGCTCACTGGGGTGTTTGTCTCTTCTCCCTTACAGAACGATTACTATGGTGGTCCTGGAGAGGCAGTTTGGGGTGATGCTAAAGAAAGATGGAGGGTGGGAGGAGTGAGCCAGGCCCGTGTCTGCTGAGGAGAAACTTAAGAGGGTGAAACCGGCGTGAGCATTCGGAGTGGGGAGCTGGAAAAGACCCTTTGTCCTGGGAGAAGATGTGTCTCTACAGAGGGAGGAGTTTCCAGAGGGGAGGGAAGCTCAGCTCCTCACCAAGCCCCTGCCCGCCCTGAGGTCCTGACACAGGTGAGCGTCTGTGCTTCCTGCTCTGCAGGGCAGGTCCGACCTCCAGAAACCTCTCCCCAGAGCCAGCTCCAAAATTTTCAAGACGTGGAAGGAAATGAAAAAGCAGGTGCCCAGAGCGGGGCGCGGTGGCGCAGCCTATAATCCCAGCACTTGGGAGGCTGAGGCAGGAGGATCTAGAGTTCAGAGATAGTCTCAGCAACTTAGCGAGGCTCTAAGCAACTCAGTGAGACTTGGTCTCTAAATAAAATACAAAATAGGGCTGGGGATGTGGCTCAGTGGTTGAGTGCCCCTGAGTTCAACTCCCAGTACCAGAAAAAAAAAAAAAAAGCAGGACCCCTTTACAAAATGTGGGGAGAAGCTTTCTCTTTCTTTCCATGAGCTCTCTCTTGACCCGTCCCAGGTTTTCTTTTGTTATTTAACATTTTAAAAATGTGTACATAGAGAGCAGAGCAAAACTGGCTCCTGCAGTCCCAGCTACTGGGGAGGCTGAGGTGGGAGGATCACTTGAGCCTCAGAGTTTGAGGCCAGCCTGGGAAACCTAGAGAGACTAATCTCAACAATAAATAAATAAAATAAAAATAAAAAGGTATAAGTAGGAGAAAGATTATCTCGGGGGGGGGGGATGGGACAGGGTCCAGGAAGGGGAGGTGTTGTCAAAGGGTACGGTCCCTGTTAGATGTGAGAGATAAGTGTTGGTGATTTACCCTACAGCATAGTAACCAGAGTCAATAATAATGTCTGCATATTTCAAAATTGGTACGACTAGATTTTTAAATATTCTCAATTTAAAAAATGGTACAGCCAGGTATGGTGGCACATGCCTATAAGTCCCAGGGCTCAGGAGACTGAGGCAGGAGGATCGGGAGTTCAAAGTCAGCCTCAGCAACTTAGCGAGGCCCTAAGCAACTCAGTGAGACCCTGTCTCTCAATAAAATACAAAATAGGGCTGGGGATGTGGCTCAGTGGTCGAGTGCCTCTGAGTTCAACCAAAAAAAAAAAAAAAAAAGGGTGAGGCAATGAATACACTAATTAGCTAGATTTAGTTATTCCACTGTGTATACATTTCTTAAAACACTTGACAACGTACCACATAAATGTATACAGTTATTCTTTGTCAATTAAAAACAAACATACATAAACAATTATAACATACAATTTGCCACCTTACCGTTTCAAAATATGCAGGTCACTAGCACGAAGTACCACTATCTAGTTGCAGAACTTTCTATCAACCCTCAAGAAAACCTGGTACTTGTTCAGTGACCACTTCTCCCCACAGGCAACATGAATCTATTCCTGTCTCTAGAGTTATGATTTGCCTAATCTTGACATTTCACATGAGTAGAATTATGTGATATTTGTCTGACTTCCTTCACTTTATATAGTGTTTTCTAGTTTTATAATATTGTAGTATGTATCAAACTTCATTCATTTAAAATTTTTTGTATTTGTTCTAATTAGTTATATATGATTGTAGAATGCATTTTGACACATCATACATAAATGGAGCATAACTTCTCATTCGTCTGGTTGTGCATGATGTGGAGTTACTCAGGTCATGTAATCATGTATGCACATAGGGTAATGATGTCTGATTCATTCTACTATCATTCCTACCCCCGGCTCCCTACGCTTCCTTCACTCCCCTCTGTCTAGTCCAAAGTATCTCTATTCTCCCCACCCCATTGTGAATTAGCATCCACATATCAGAGAAAATATGCAGCCTTTGGTTCTTTAGGATTGGCTTATTTCACTTAGCATAATATTCTCCAGTTCTATCCATTTACTGGCAAATGACTTAATTTCATTCTTCTTTAAGCCTGAGTAATATTCCATTGTGTATGTACATCACATTTTCTTTATCTATTTGTCTGTTTAAGGGGACCAAGGTTGGTTCCATAGTTTAGCAGCTGTGAATTGAGTTGCTATAACATTGATGTGACAGCGTCACTGTATTATGCTGATTTTAAGTCCATTGAGTCTAAATATAGGAATAGGATAACCGTGTCAAACTGTGTTTTTCCCAAGTTTTCTGAGGAATCTCCATACTGCTTTCCATAGTGGTTGCACCAATTTGCAGTCCCACCAGCAATGTATGAGTGTACCTCACCAACATTCATTGTTGCTTGTATTCTTTTTTTTTTTTTTTTTGGTACTGGGGATTGAACCCAGGGGTGCTTAACCACTGAGTCACATTCCCAGTCATTTTAAAATATTTTCTTTAGAGCTGGGGTCTTGCTGAATTGTTTAGGGCCTCACTAAGTTGTTGAGGTTGGCTTTGAATGTGTGATCCTCCTGTCTCAGCCTCCCAAGCTGCTGGGATTACAGGTGTGTGCCACCATGCCTGGCTTGTTGCTTGTATTCCTGATAATTGCCATTCTGACTGGAGTGAGATGGAATCTCAGTAGGGTTTTTTTTGTATCTTTAGATATTGATAGACCTTTATTTTATTCATTTATTCATATGCGGTGCTGAGGATGGAACCCCGTGCCTCACACATGCCAGGCAAGCGCTCTACCACAGAGCCACAACCCCAACCCGAAACTCAGTAATTTTGATTTGCATTTCTCTAACTGCTAGAGATGTTGAAATTTTTTTCATATTTGTGTTGATCGATTGTGCTTCTTCTTCTGTGAAGTGTCTGCTCATTTCCTTAGCCCATTTATTGATTGTGTTATTTGTTTTTTGGTGTTAAGTTTTTTGAGTTCTTTATATATCCTTGAGATTAATGCTCTATCTGAAGTGTGTGTGGTAAATATTTTCTCCCACTCTGTAGGCTCTCTCTTCATGTTATTGATGTTTCCTTTGCTGTGAAGAAGCTTTTTAGTTTGATTCCATCCCATTTATTTATTCTTGATTTTATTTCTTGTGCCTTAAGAGTCTTGTTAAGGAAGTCAGTTCCTCAGCTGACATGATGGAGATTTGGGCCTATTTTTTCTTCTATTAGACACAGGGTCTCTAAAAATATGGAACAATTCACGAATTGGTGTGTCATCCTTGTGCAGCAGCCATGCTAATCTTCTCTGTATCATTTAGTACATTTAGTGCATGTGCAGCCAAAGCGAGCACTCCATTCCTTTTTATGACTGAATAAAATTCCATTCTACAGAGAGACGACATTTTGTTGGTGACATTTTTCTTTTATTTGTTTGGTTTGTAGTGCTGGAGATACAACTGAAGGGCCTCCAACTACTGTGCTAAAAGCCCAGCCCCCATGGTATTTCTTATTGGCTTCTTAATGTCCCATCCTTTAGCATTGAAGAGTCTGGGAGGTAGGCAGTGCAGACCCTCTGATGGTGCCCAGGTGAGGGATAGGGTGAGGTGGGGCCAAGCAGCTCTCTGGGGGGGTAGAGGAAGTGGAGTCGTGGCAGAGGTGTGAACTCCTGTATTCCAAGTACCAAGCACTTCGCTCCACAATTCTATTATCCCAACAGACTTTACTTAAAAAACCCAAACCCCGAGATAAAACTATTAAGAGTTTCAAGTTGAGGGCTGGGGATATAGGTCAGTTGGTAGAGTGTTTGCCTTGAAAGCACAAGGCCCTGGGCTCAATCCCCAGCACAGCAAAACAAAAAAACAAGAGTTTCAAGCTGGCAGCCTCAGGGCTTTCCACCCAACTCCTGAAGCTCTTCTGAGTGTCAGCCCTGAGAGACTGCCAAGCTCCTCCTTGTGCAGCTGCAGCCAGGTGTGGAAGCTGGAGGCCAGCCAGTGGCCCAGGAACAAGGTGGGCAGGGGCCTGGTGGGTGCTGGGTGTGCAGAAGTGAACTCTCTGTGGCATCTTTGCCTGTATGGACTAGATGTTTGGGCAGTAAATTTAAAGAGGAAATAGTGAGTGAGTAAATGAAGCCCCCATCACTTCAGGAGGGCCTCACAGGCCTGTTTCCCTTGCCAGCCACACTCCCAGGGGCTCCTGTCCTGAGGCTGAGCCAGACTGGCTCCTGCCTGCTTGAGGCCAGTCCCTCAAGGTACCAGCGACAATGAAAGAGGAGGTCAGAAGACACGATCTTTCAGGATGCAGCTTGGCATGAAAAAGGGCTCATGGCAGGCTGCCCAGCTGACTTTCCCTGCCTGGCCTCTGAAATGCCTCGGGGTCCTGAGAGCATCCAGGCTGGACTGAGACCTGCTGTTTGAA
>JAJEJO010032412.1:0-27784 GCA_020662805.1 Glaucomys volans
TCTTCCTTTATAGTTTCAACCCAATTTCCTCAGATCCATGGTGGCCAGCTATGTGTGATGCAAGCCACTGTCCTAATACACGGTCGATGGTGTAACGGGAACATTGCTGGGTTCTGATGACTGAGGATGAGTGTCTTCAGTGGATGAACCCAGGCATAACCCAAGCAACAGTACAGTGTCTGAAGAAATGAGTAAGACTGAAGGCAAGTCAGCAGAAGGCCAACCCCAAAGCAAAGCTCAAAAGAGTTAGCCCTGGGAAGTCATCCTGTGTTTCCATTCAATTTGTCTGCTTTAGGCCAGAATTTCTCCTGTGACCCTAGAATGAACCACACAGAAGTCTGCTGTCCATCTGAAATCCAGGAAATCTGTACACTGGAAAGTCCTATATTCTCTTTAACCATCGGTTTTTCGTTACTAAAGATAGTCTATTTATTTGACCTTGTTTATGGTATACTTTCTGTTCTTTAACATTCTTTATATTGCTCTAAGGTTAAGAAAGTTAGTTTCATACATGGTATTTGTAAAACTACAGCAAAGGGGAATTTGTACCCTAACATAACATACTGCATTGGATAAAATATCTGGGTGATTTGTGAAATATTATATGCATTGAGATGCTCCCCAAAGACATTCTCTGAACATGTCTATTCTACAACTAATAGATAAAAACTTCCTTTAAAGAAATCAACAACTGGAAAAGCATAAGAACAAGGCTTATTATTTTCATCAAGATGACTGTCTGACATCATTGATTTTAACAATCTAGAAATATGTGGTTTTCTACAGTGATTTTTACCTCTTTTTCATTCAACGGTTAATTGGTACAGAAAAACTGCTCTTGAGAAAAATCAAGAAATTATTCATAAATTTTTATTTCACTAATTCTAATATAAATGATGATTGGACTTTCTGTAGATTAAATGCAAGTCTGAGCTAAAAAGAATATGAAAAAGTAATTCTGAGACAGACTATTTTTCATTAGTATTTAATTGGTTGCAAATTTTGCTGTCTCAAAAAAGTTTCTGCTCTTTGCTCCATTAAATAAGTTCTGTCATTGTTCAAAGTAATTATAGCTTTGGGGAAATTTTCCCAATAAAAGCTTAGTATAAAAAAAAAAAGGAAAGAAAAGGAAGCATAACAATTACTGATAAAAGCTCAGTTAATAGCTTCTAGTTCCCAGGCCTTCTCTGAGTTCTGAGCACTGTGAATTTCTTTGGCCTGTGTGGGTGGGTTTGGTGAATGCTCATAATTGACTTGGACAAGAGAGAGCTGTCAGGGAAGCAAACAAATTTTTTTTTCCACTTAACAATTTCCCTATATGTCTGAGCATTTCCTGAATGGTGGGGTTCGCTTGGCTGTTTAATATATACAGTATATATGGAAAACATCTGCAGATCCTCTGCTCTTGCCAGTTCCTCAAATGTTTGTTCAAATTCCAAATATGAGCACTTCTAGATCCATTGGAGAAACACTCACTTTGATCCATTTAGACCCAATCTTGTTTAAGCATTTGAATTCCTGACATTATTGCTTCCTGGTTATGTGGTTCCCAACTGCAGATCAATGATTTGAATTATTCTATGCATAAAGCCTATTACCCTTTTATACGTAAGGTCAATTTCCCCTCTCTGACTTTTAGAATGTCTTCTGGTTTTTGTTATATATTCACTCCAGGGTAATTTCACATAAAGCAAAGATCCACCAGCTAGAACAAACTTCTTCCTACATCTTCCTGCAGCTCATATGACGGACCACATGAGATGCTACCCATTACATTAGATTCCCCACTTTAGGAATCAGCTCAAATCTCTATTGTATCATCTAGCATATGGGAAGAATTTAATAAATGTTTGTTAATAAATGCTTCTCACTAGTTGGAGCAAAAACAAAGAGGTCAATTCATTGATCATTTTTTATCTTAGTGTTGAAGAATAAACCAATGCACAGATGCTTATTTACCTACAATGGGGTCAAGTCCTGATAATCCCACCATAGATTAAGAATCTAATCTGTTAAAGAATGCATCTATTGCCCTGTGTACATGCATGAACGCACAGATGGTGTGGCTCTACTTTGTGTACAACCATTGAAACAATAGCTGTACTCCATTTGTGTTCAATGAATCAATAAGTAAATAAAAAAAAAAAGAATGCATCTAATCCACATAGCCCACCCTAGATGGGCAACAGAAGTGCAGAGTCTCAGTTGTTTCCTCTTGAGACCACCTTGCTGCCTGGGGCCCAGGGCTCACTGCCGCCACTCAGCATCATAAGACATAATTATGCCACTCATGACTAGCCTGGGAAAAGATCAAAATTCAAAACATAAAGCACAGTTCCTGCTTGATGCATCTCACTTTAAAACGATCACGACGTTGAAGAATGGTTGGCTGAAGTCAAACTATCCTAAGGACAGCTGGTAAGTTCTTTACACTTTCTGTAGGAGCACAAGTACATATTTAGCTCTTAAGCTTTTCAGAGGCATGCTGCATTCTTGATTAAATTTACTTTAATTCTCACAACAAAGTCCTGAAGTCAATAGCACTGTCACCATTTTAAAGATGAAGATGATAAGACTTAGAGAGATTAATTGGTTCTCACAGGCACTTTGCCCCAGCAAAATAAGGAATTAAAGGAGAACATTCACCTCTATTTCAGAGCACATTTGATCATGACCAGAACCCCAAAAACCTACATCCTCCTTCTCAATATAGAAAAGGGAGAGATTTCTCGGTCTGATTTAAGTCCCCTAGTAGAGAGTAATGCCAAAAGACTCAGCCTCCATGATGAAAACATCCATTTTTCCAATGGTCAAGCTTCTAGAAACATTTCACCAGGAGTCTGCTTTCTTCTTTTAGTTACAACACTGGAAGCTCCAACTAGAGGCTACACCTAGAGTCTTTGAGCAAAAGTAAATTAGGTGGCTATCCACAGAGCCCCCAGAGGAGATATCAGCAAGCCCTGATGGGGGCCTAGGTGACCAATGATAAGACAGTACAATGCAATTCTCCTCTAAGCAGATAAGTTCCAGCTCACTGTCTGTTTCTGTAAGTCAACTTCTATTGGAACACTGCTCTTTCCATTCCTTGGAACCATTACCTAGGACTGCTCTCATAGCACAATGGCAGAGCTGAGTTGTAGCTACCGAGACTATATGGCTGGAAAAGTTTAACATATTTACTAAGTGGCCCATCATGGGAAATTGGGGCATGCTGCTGGGACAGGCATCTAATGTTATAGTAGCATCAGATCATTGACACTTTGAAAATCCCCAGACAATTCCAAGTCTGAAGTAATCCCAAGACCCTTACCATCATATTATGAACCACTAAAAACAAAGTTCAGGTATAATTAACAAATTTTTCACTGAGATCGGCCATAAAAGATTCAAATTGATATCGTCCTCACATAAAAATCTGAAGTAAGTAGTCCAGATAACTCACAGTGCTCCAAAAACTCTTCAAACTTGAAGTATTTTTGAATTGTTCACTCCCTCCTGGATGTGATCCTCAACCTCAGCATCCAAGATGGCAGCCAGGGCTCTAAGTAACACTTCCAGCAAAGTAGAGAAGAGATAAAGAGGAAAGGGGCAAATGATTCACAACTGATAGTTTTTGGGTAAGTGGACACACAACATATCTGCTTATCCTGTTGACCAGAACTTTAGTCACATGACTGTGTCCAGCCACAAAAGTGGGAAGTTGCAACCTCCCCCAAACCAAACCCAACACTAGATGGAGGCTGCTCACCAGAGAGTCTCACTCCCTTTCCAGAGGGTAGGTTTGTTGCTGAAGAGGGGTTTCCTAGCCTGGGATTTGATTTTCCAGCTTCTTCTATGGATGAAAAAAATATCCAGACTATGGATAGAGATAGAGTGGGAAGGTAGTTCTGAGGAGGATGCACCCTTTCCACATCCTGCTGTCAGCTATTTGTTTATTGACATTCTAGAAAAATGTGGAGGCCTGTTCTTATAAAGATGGTAGAGTCACAAGAGGGGCAGAATCTGGATCTCTGCATTACAGACTGGAGGAGAGTCTCCTGCTAATTAGAAACTCACATTTTAGACTTTATGTGTGCAAGAAATGAACTTCTGTTGTGCTTAGTCACTTAGATTCTTAGAGATCAGATTCTTAGAGTTTATTGCATTTTCCACAATGCATTATCATTATGGCTATACTATTGTACTTAATACTAATGAGAATGTCATGTTAATTTTTCATTAAATCTCTACAACCTCAGTATGTAGTACATTACCTATTACCACTGTAGGTGTGGAGCAAACTCTGGGTTAACTATTGCTGAGTAATAGAAGCCTGCACAAAAATCATGGGCATACAGAGCAAATAGTAGTTAATTCAACTTGGGAACATTATATTTAATTTTCAATCCAGGGCCACGTATGTTATAATATTATATTTTACATTAAGTATAAATGTTCCATTTAATAAATTTTCTAGTTTATGTTCAATGGAATGTTTTTTTCCATCTTGCATTGCAGGTTTAAATGGTGGTGTCCGTGCAGACTAGATAGACACCTCATATATTCAAAGAGAAGGCCGTGGACTCTGAGAAAATTTATGAAGAGTGACTTCAAGGAGAAAGATCAACTTACAGGTAATGTGGGGCTCTTGTTCAGACCCCGAAATGGCGACTGCCTGAAAAACAGAGAGGCTTTCTTCAAGCTGTCATTTTGAAATATCCACACTCTCTTCTTGTGACAGCCAGAGCATTTCCCACCAACATGGAAACCCAGAGTGCTGATAACTCTTAATGACAAGGTGAGTTTGCAAACAGAGCTCTTTCTTTATAAATGGTGCCCTTAGATGGAAACCCAACTTGGCCTGCTACCTGCTCTCTTTCTTCTCGCCCTTCTCTGGAGCCAAACTTTCCTGTTCTGAAACTTCACAACCTAAACAGCTCCTAGCTCTCTTCTCAGCACCCAGCACTATGTCCAGGTGTATTTTCAATGCTTGTTCCTCCTCGTAGGACTTATGTGTCTTGGGATTGAAACCTCTTTCCTATGCAGCCTTCATTTCCCCACCATTATAATCAGGCCTTGCATGTAGCGAATATGTGACTTCATTTCAAATGCGATTTGAACAAGTTGGCCTAGTTTACAGGAAGACTGGAGGAGGAAAACTACATCTAGTTGTACAATATATCTCTTGAACTTATTCTTAACATCTAACTGAAATATTCTATCCCTTGACTAATGCTTTCTTTTTCTATGATATTCCGCCTGGCAATCTGTGTCTTGGTTGGTAGTGCCGATTATACATTTGAAGCTCCTGGCCTGAGTTCACTGAGACAGTAGAGCTTCTCTGAGAAATGGAAGTGCAAGAATCCACCTCTCAAGGGTGGATAACAAGTGCTGTGGTTTGGGTGTGTTTGTCTCTCAAGGGCTCTTGTGCTGGGAGCTTGGTCCCCAGTGTGTGGTGTTGAATGTGGTAGAGATTTTGAGAGGTTAGGCCTAGAGGAAGGTGGTAAGTCACTAGGCATACCGCCCTTGGAAGAGATTAATGTGGTCCTCTTGGGGCTCTGGTTAGTTCTAGCATGAGCAGGTTTTTATAAAAAGAGCAAGACGGGCCCCTCTCAGGGCTGGCTTCATGTCTTACTATGTGATTTCTCCCTCTTTCACAGGCTTCCAATATGATGCCTTCCACCATACTGTGATGTAAACAAAGGCCCTCCCCAGAGGCTGAACAGATGGGGCTGCCTGGTCTTGGGCTTTTAGATGCCAAAACTATGAGCAAAACAAACCTCTTTTCTTTATAAAGCATCCAACCCAGGGCATTTCATCATAGCAACATAAAGTGAGCTGATACAGAGAGCTTGCCAATAATAGTACAAACGGCCCACAAATAGAAAAAGCAAGGTACCTGTGGGTTCCTTGGAATCAGGGGACAACATTATCTCTTGCTCAGCTTTCAGAGGATACTTCAGAGGCAAACTTGGCTCATAGCAGCAGTACTTATGCAGCTGAAATAGGAAAATGAGTGAGAGAGATATTGGTGTCCATGGACCAGCAACTCCACCTGCACAATTCTAGACAGTAGCATTGTAAGGCAGAGGGCAGGAAGGTCCTCATTAAACTGTCTGAAAATAAGACTCTGCCGTTTGGAGAATTCCTTTCTGGACTCTGGAATCCCCAGAGTTTATGAAAACTCCAGGTGAGGAAGAGAACATGAGAGCATGGTGTTGAGCTTTTAGTTATTCCCCTTGTCCATTGTACTGCAGCTACATGGGCGTCCTTGCTGTCACTCTACACAGGGACACATCCCTGCCCCAGGGTCTTTGCTCTGATGAGGCATCTGCTTTCCCCAGATTGTGCTTGCTGATTCCTTCATCTCCTTCAAGGCTTGGTTCATAGTGCACCTTCCAGGCCAGGCCCACTCAAGCATACCGTCAAGTACCCACAGCAGCCTGCCTGTTCTTCTTCCATCCTGGTGCCATTCCTGCTCTACCCTGCCCAGGTCTACCTTTTCTTTCTGACGAAGAACTCACCACTTTCTTACATATCATACAAATTGGTTTTGTATTTTGTTCAGAGTTCCTGGTTTTACCACCTTCTTTCCCCAGAATGCTTGGTCCATGGAGGTAGGGATCTTTTGTTTTTGCTATTCACTGATAAATCCCAAGCACCTAGACACCAGTGCCTGACACACAGCTGGCACTCAGAAGTATCTAGTAACTAAATGGCAGAAAGAATGGGATTGTTAGGAAAGCCCATTGGTTTTTATTGACTCTGGGAAAATGAAAGCAATCCAATAGCTCTTCTGGCTACATTTGAAAATTTGAAAGAATCAGACAAATCCACAGCACCTTATGGACTATTCAGAATTATTTGGAAAAAAAATGTAGGAGACTAAATTAGGTCTTCAAGGATGCTCTCTCCACTTCACAGACTGGAAGATGGAAGCTTAGAGAGCTCAATCAACCTGCCCACAGGAAGAATGAGTGATTCCAACACTTGTACTAACTTAAGGAATGCTCACATCAGCCATGAAGTGGGGAGCGTTAGAACCCCCTTTTACAGATGGGGAAACTGAGGAATGAAGTCATCAGTGCCGTTCCCAGGCCACATGGAAGAGAGTGTCGCCCTGTCACTCCCATGTACCACACGGCCTCTAAAAATTCTGCCAGCCTCTCTGGAAGACTTCCTTCAAATAGTCTTCATTGGGTATTATTCTGAAAGTTCTAGAAAACAGTTCCCAACATTTTTATTTTTCACATGATCAAATTCTGTGCTTGATTTTCACAAGAACTTTGACATTTATAAAAAGTTCTCATTTTGATGTGTTATCTAATAATTCAGTGTTCCTATTTGCATGCTCCGGCTCTTTTCTCTTCCTGTGGAGGCAGCCTGCTGGTCTGGGGGGATCACTCATTGGGACAGCTGTAACCATCCCCTGGTGAGCAAGGACCGTGCAGGGTTGAACATCTGTGACAGCTCTTCCTCACACAGTGCAGGACTGGCTCAGTGGCCCTTTCTTGGTGGGAAGGGATAGCAATAAAGCACATCAAAAAGGAAGAGACTCTGTTTTCTCCCCCCTTCCACGCAGATGGTCGCCCCACCTTTCACTGCAGGGGTGATAAGTCCAACCTCATTTCAGACCCCATGCAAAGCTCATCGATGGCACACTTCATTTGGTCAGTGATCAGAGGCCATCCTCTCTGAAGAGCAGCTTGGTCGTTCTCTGCCCTCAGTACTTGGAAATAGTAGAGAGATCAAATGAAGGACTAACGATGAGGTCATTTGGGGTCTGGCAACCAGATGGGGTCCCCAGATCAGTGCTTCTCCAACTATGTATACAGAAAGCAAGTTTGTTTTTCTTAATCCTTAGAAGACCAAAATTTGTAAAATATTTTCCAAATAAATTACCAGGTGGAAAGAAAAAAAGAAATACAAAAGTCTGATTTGTGGTATTATTAAATTCAATTAGATTTATTTCTAATTAAGAGATCAGATTCAATTAGATTATTACTAAAATTAAAAACTTAGAAAATTGCTCTATTAGGTTATTATTAAAAGTTTTGAATAGATTACCCTTGATTTCTTTATTTGTCACATTGAGGATAAGTAAGCAGGTCTGTGGACCGACCACACATTGAGTGGCAATGCCCTGGAACAGGTTGTGTGACTGGGACCTGCCTTGGGTGACAGCAGAGGGAAATTCTGCAACTTAAAAAGCAAATATAGGACTCAACATCAAAGGGATACGAAAGACATAACTCAGCCCAGCCAGGGCAGCAAGAGGGGAGCACATCCAAGTGCTACAACTGAGCAGAGGAAGGAAGCAGAGGGGTGAGCTGGTGGAAGGATCAGAATACTCCCCAAACATCTGATCACTATTTTAGCATCCAAGCAGCTAACAGGTTGTACATGGACTGCAGGTTCAGCATCCTTTTGGATCGTGGGTATGCATGAGCTCAATAGGCTGTGAAATCCCAGGAGAAGCAAGTGTCCTCTTTCATCCATGTCCCTCCAGAAGGTCAGGGTACTGGCTACCTGTCCTTGAATATGTAAGCTTAGTAAATCCATCCTGGTTTGAATAGGAATCTAGGAGAGGGAAGCACCCACTCTGGGGAGAACAACCAGAATTAGATTTGACTTGATCCCATGAAGCTTTGCTGTGGGGTCTCTTCACCTGCAAGGTGCTTCCTGGTGAACTTGTCCCAGGAATTTCTACTCCACTCCAGCTGTTGATGCTCTTGATGTTCGAATGGATGATCCATTGCTAATGCCTGGGGCCTGTTATTGCCCCTCTTCCTGCCACCTCCAGTCAGTACCTTAGGCTTTACAGGGACTGTTAAAATGGCAGGAAAATGTTATTTTACTCCAGAAATTAGAGCTTCAAGGGCTCTTTAGAGTCTTTTCATTTTGTAGTCCAACTCTGCAGGAGAATGAAGTCCATCTTTTCCCAGGGATTTCACCACTTGACATTTGAGAGTGGCCAGCCATGCTCAGTCTTCACCAGCCAGAATCCCCAGACAAAGGACAGGACCCCATTTTCCAGCTCTCTCCCATTATGGGGTGCAGCCGCCTCCTCATAGCATCCCATAATGTGTATCCTCACCCTTGCCCTGCATTGAAGGTTTTGTTCCAGGAGTCTGACTTTCAGTCCTAGATCCTCTCAGTGATGTATTTCAACAAACATGAAGGTTCTCATTAAAAAAGAACTCTGTGTGACCTGTCCAGATAGATAAGAATTCTAAAGCCAGTGGACAGACCGAGTTCCCCAGCACAGAGCAACTCCTGAGTACAATTGGTTAAGGGAATGGATATCCATGTGGCAAGCAACCTTCTCACAGACACTGTCTCAATGCAATCACTGTACCAGGCATCAATTGTCTTATTGCCCATTCATTTGGAAGCCTTTCCTCTGAAGAGCTCTGCTTCATAACAGGTAAGTGCTGATTAATTGACAAATGATCAGGAAGTCACATCGAGAGCTTGGGGAACTATCAGGTAGCAAAGAATGAATTCCAAAAAATGCCAAAGGGAAATGGTTCCCTACTGAGAGTAATATCCCCTCCTTCACCTACTCTACTCCTGGAGACATTTGGCAGTGACTGGAGACATTTTTATGTTCATGACTGGGGGTGTGTGATACTGTTGGGACCTGAGGTTCGAGACCCAGAAGCAGCTAAACATCCCACTGCACAGCATGACCTCCTCTCCCCACTGGACAGGACAGAGACTTACCCATGGCATAATGCCAGGAGTGCAAATTTGAAAAACCCATACCACTGACGAGCAAGTGATCAGTAATATGGCATAGATTGGTTTGATACGTAATTTGGTAGGTCAGTCACCCGGATTGTCCCAAAAGTAAATGCACAGTTGCAGGGTTTGCTTTGATAAATAGGAAAGACAGCATCAGCTTGGGAAATCAACTGCCAAGGCAATGCGCTCTCTTTTAGGACGAATGTGCAATGGGTGAGTTTACGTTCACAAGTCCGTGTCTGCTGTGGCGTCCACTGTCAGACACACTGGAACCCCTGCGTTGCTCTCCCTCCTCATTTGCCTCCCAGCAGAGGCTCCACTCTACAGTGCAATCCTGGAAAAAGGTGAAAAGAGTGACACTTGCTATCTTCCTTCTCCAAGCATCTAGCCCAAGAGTCCTCATACTTGAAGATGGATTTGACACCCTAAGGGACTGTCTTGGTGAAGTGCTCATTCTGATTCAGTAGGTTCTGGATGTGCCCTGAGACTCAGCATTTCCAACAGCCTCTCAATGCTGGTCGAAGGACCACACTTTGAGTAGCATCTTTCTAGAGCATGCCCTTGTTTGTGGTTCATGGTCCTGGCCCAGTATTACTTCTACTAAAATTCATCTCTGACTTCCCACAGTTTTATTTATGATTGACTTTAAAATGACGTTGAAACAATACACATTGGGTAGGAATCATCCTTTGAATTTTGAATTTCGATCTTCTCGTGGTGAGTTGTAGTGTGACAACCTCATGATTCTAGGCAGCAGTAGCAAGACACAGTTGCTGATGGGCCACATAAAGTACTCAGTGCTTTCAGAGTAGGCTTGTTTAGTGTGATTTGCCCAACCACAGGCTAACAGAACATGTTCAACATAAACTACTTAAGTTTATGCTTAAGTTTATGCTCAGTAGGTTACGTGTATTTAATGCTTTTTCAACATGTGATGTTATAGTGGATTTATTGGGATGTAGTCACCCCATCATAAGCTGAGGACCCAAGGCTTACATCCTAAAGAAGCTAGAAAGACCCACAGAGTGGTGGATAAGGGATCCTTTTAGAATCTTACAGCATATATTTAATTCTGAATTTTCTTCACAATATTTTGTGACCCTAGATAAACCAACCTATCTTTCTGATATCCATTTCTCATCCTCATATGGATATATAATTATTTTGCAAGATGCCTGGAAAGGAGTGAATAAGATTATGGGTCCTCAATCCTTTATCCCAAATACTGATGGCCAGATGTATTAAAAATCCAGCTTATATTTAGATATTTTTAAAAAGTAGCAAGGTGCATGTAAAATATATTATATAACAGGTCCGGAGGCATCTGGAACAGTGCCTGTAATCAAGCACATTAATATTCTTGTAGAAAAATCTATGTCTACTGTACCAAGCAGCAGGAATAAGGACCATAGGCAGCTAAAGTTTGCAACAGGCTTTCTTGCCAAATGTGTTTAAATCAGGTATGAGTCACAAGGAAGCTGTCAGTTGCCAGAGCTTCTCTGACTTTTGAGACTCTGGGCCACAGGAGGGAACTCGTGTTTGGTCGAGGAGCACACTGATCTGTGTGCTGGAAGAGCAGGGCATGTTCCTGTCCTCACACAGCTTGTGGACTAAGGACGCGAAGCCCCTGAGACAAGGACTAAGTGTGGGCTCACGTGAAACGTGGGTGTGACATAACCAAGTCAAGGAGGGCCCCATGGAACCAGGGGGTTTGAGGTCAAAGTCACACCAGGCCCTAGAAGGGCTCCATGTCCTCACTCTGCAAGTCACATGCAAACACACACACACCTTTGCACACACGTGCTCACACTCCTAAAACCATCAGGACCTGGGGTGTGGCTCAATTCAGAACTTGGAATCTAATGGAAAGTAGAGACAGACGGCATGTCACTATCTTCCCCCTTTAGTTCATAAAATCAGACAAGAATTTCTCGATGGAGAATCTTTGACAATGACCCTCAAAACCATCTGAAGAAAAATGGGCATCAGACAAAAGGTTAAGTCACTTCCTAAATCTTCATTTACGTGGACAATTTGATGTTTGCAGGTGTCCCTCTTTTTTTTTTTCCTTTTCTGTTTTTTTTTTAATTTGATATTATAATTACAGCTCTTTGTGACATATTTGGAGATGAAAATCTTGCACAGCACTAAGAAAAGGTAGGACCCCTTGTCAATCCATCTCATAGAATCTTATTTTTCAGGACTGAGAATGCAACTAAGAGCTGAATAAGTGTGGGACTGGGCAGTGGCTCCGCAGCAGGGTGTGCATTCCCTGGACCCGTGGTCAGAGGGACAAGCCTGCTGTACTTTCTGAACAGTTGGTGAGGAGTCAAGGTCTGATCACAAGCAGCAGGATTTCACCCCATCATATAATGTAATCTGCAATGGAAATGGGAGTCTGAGATGATTATTCTGGAGATGATTTCAGGGGTGGCCGTGTGTGGCGGTTCTGGGAGTGGTGTCTGAAGCAGCCTCCTGAGTGTGCTGTGTACCTCCTCTGCTGGCTGAGGCTGTGACATTTCCCTCCAGTTCTCGGTTGGTCTGTTTCTCCACATGTAAGGGAAGGATAATAATAAGGGCAGCTTCCTAGAGCCGCTGTGAGTGTTGAAATGAGTTAATCACATAAGGGCTGAGACATGCACATGGCAGGGGCCTCTGTACGAATTGCTACCATCCTTTTAATCTAGCTTCTGCTTCTAGACTGAATTGGATTGAAGCCAGGTCCTGCTGCCCAGGCTGCACATCTCCACACACGAGGGAAGTTAGAGTCCTTCATCTTTCAGGTAGCCGGTAGTCATCCCCATTTCACAGATGAGGAAACTGATGCTGGGTGAATTTAAGTGACTTGCCTAAGTCCACATAGCTAAGGAAAAGCGAGGCCACCTTTGGAAACCACGAACTCATAATTTCAAATTCCAGAGTCTGTCTATCTCGCCTCCGGACTTCCACACAACCTGCACAACTCGCCTAAAAAGTGAAGGGCCCAGCCAGGGTCCTCGGTTTTTTAAGGAGCAGAGTAGGACAGTAAGGACATTGTCCACCAGCAAACTCATCAAGGCACACAAATAACAAAGGGGAATCCCCTGATGGATGTCACCATAGGCCATTCAGTCTGACGCAGGTTGATGGGAAAAGCTGCAGACAGGATAGAAAGTTCTGGAAAATACAGGGCAGAATCAGGTGAGTCCAGCCCCCTGAGCAACTCACAGCTGCGGGCTTATTTTTCTCATCTGCAGCTCCGTCTGCAGACCCCAGAGGGACGCAGCCTGCTTTGACTCCCCCGTGGAAGCCGGTGAAGAGACAGCAAGTCTTCCAGCACCAACTCCCCCAGGGCTGCAGGCTCTTCATTCCTTCCAACAGCTGAAAAGCTCTGCCTTGGGCCCAGGGGCGGTGGGACAGGAACCTGTGTGGCCTGGAGAAGGTCTCCATGGCTGAGCAAGAGGACGCTACGTCTCATCCAAGTGGTGGGGAGAAGCATGCCATCTCCCCCATGTGTCCCCAGTTGCCTCTGCTGCCAGCAGGGTGACCCCAGGGAAGCAGCCCAGTTCTGTGAAACACTTCCCAACAAGTCACCTGTAGCTGACCTGGGATTCTGGCCCCCGAGCCAGGAGTCGGGAGAGTGAGTGAGAAACCTCTCAGCAGAGATTCAAGTTGGAAAGAATTGCTTTAAAATGTGGCTATAATTTCTCTGCAGAAAAAGGGACACGTTCAGGGTCATTCCAAAATAGTCTTTGCAGAGACATCTGTTCTGGTGAGAGCCTTGCTAAACCGAGTGAGTAGGCACGGCTCTGGTTTCCTGTCATGCCGATCAAAGGGCGTTCGCATGTAGAATAATGCATTTCAGTAATGAATCCCCTGCACGTCAACAATATTAAATTAGAGGTGGATCACGTGGGGCTGGGCTGGCCACAGTGGCACGTGGCCGCACCGATGGCCTTCCTATAGCTGTTACAGGCAGGAGGAGTTGGGTGGAGGTGACTGGGGGGACGCTAATGCAACTGATAGCATCTCCCACTCTGGCTGGGAGATGACTCACCAGCCTGAGACTCATTAGCACAGGGTCACCCAGGGACTAAGCGGTTCCTTTCAGAAAAGAGAGGCACAGACATCCAGCACTCTTCTTGCATCTCAATAACTCCCTTTCAAAGAGGAGAAACTGGCTGGGCAGGACCAGGAATCTGTGTCCTCTGATGAAAAGAATTATTGCTGCTAATTAGGAAGGATTTTATTGATTTCTAATAAGACACAGGGACTTTAAAATTCTGGATATCACGTTGACAGTTTGTGTTCTTTCGTTTCACTTGCTTTTTGGTTGTTGTTTGGAAATGCTGACCCTGTCCCACACCTATCCACAATTCTGCACCTGTGAGCTCACAAGGGGCGGAGCATCGGCCTGCCACCACAGAGGACCTGGGTGCGTCGCTGTTCCCCATGTAGCATGGATGCCTGGGTGCATTTGTGAAAATACACCGTGTTTGGATTAGAAAGCCCAGCCAGAGGATCATGGTAATAATAAAGGACAAAAGTGCCCTTCAAGGATGCAAGAGTCACATACAGCTCATTTTCTCCCCAGAACCACCCCCAGAGCTGCCAATGTGAGACCCCTCTACTCCAAACAACCTCCCCCTTGCTTTGGTGGTACTACTGGTATCTTGCTCCCCTCCTGCCTTCTGATCATTCCTTCTGACTCCACTTTCTCTGCATCCCTGATAAGCGGTGGCACTTGGGTTCTGGGCAACCTTTGCTGCTCCTCTTCTGCGTGATAGGGTTCACATCACCTCTGTGACTTCAGCCCCCAGCTCTGCACTCCAACCTCCAGACCATCCTTCTCACAAGCTCAAGTCCCAGAGAGCCCCCAGCCTGCACACAATTCCACACAGGTGTCCCACGATGAGGCCTTTCTGGGATCCTCCTGCTGTCTTGAACTCTCATCACCCTCCAAGTCAAGGCAGCCAAACCCTGGGAATGATCCTGGACCTGCTGGCTCCTCTCCTCAAATCAAGTCTTGTGTTCTCAGTCTTCTTCACACTGAACTGCTGTTCCCTCCTCGCCACCCTCAGCAAGATGCCAGCCACAGTTCCAGCCCTCTCCTCCCTGCCCTGCCACTGCCATCCTGATGGATGATCTCCCTGCCCCTAACTTCACTCTCTGCCCCACTTCCTTGAACACTGCTTTAGTCAGCTATTTCACTGCTGTGACTGATGATCTGACCAGCACAATTATAGAGGAGGCAAGGTTTATTTGAGGGCTCACGGTTTCAGAGGTCTTAGTCCATAGAAGGTCGGCTCCATTCTTCGGGGCTCAAAGTGAGACAGAACATCAAGGCAGAAGAGTGTGGCAGAGGGAAGCAGCTTGCATCATTAGGAAGCAGAGAGAGAGAGAGAGAGAGAGAGAGAGAGACTGACTCCACTCTGCAGATACAAAATATATACCCCAAAGCCAAAGTCACGCCCCAGTTCTAATCTCCTCCAGCCACACCCTAGCATTTCAGTTAATCCCACCAGGGATTAATTCACTGGTTGGGTTAAGACTCTTACAACCCAATCATTTCTCCTCTGAACTTTCCTGTGTCTCACACATGAGCTTTGGGGGGACACCTCACACCACACCATAACAAACACTTTGTAAAACACAAATCTGATCAACACTATTTAACACTTCAAGGTCCTCCGGATGCCTGGAGCCTCATTTCTGAGCAGCGCTTCAGCGTACAAGGCCCTAGTCATCTGTGCCCTGGATTAGGTCCCCAGGCCCTACCCTTTAATGGTAGTGCACAACTCCAGCCAAGCACAGCTACTTCACATTCTCCCAACCGCATGGTGTTCCAACCCACTTCGCTTTTCCTGAAGCTGAAATACCCCACGTCCTTCCCACAAGCCACAGTTGTTGAAGGGTTGACAAGGGGACATCCCATGCTGACCTTCATAGGCTTGGAGGTCTTGGGGAAGTCCCACCACACCTCTGGGCCTAGGGTTTCACTTCTACAAAGAGAGGCGTTGGGCCCTGGATGACGAGGTAAGTCTCCTCAAATGTACCCTTGAAAGGTAGTTTGGACAATTCCATCCTTCCTGGCACATTTGGACTAAGGGCCCCCCTTCACAGATCTGGGTCCCTGGCTCACGGGTTCTGGTGAGTGTGGCTCACCTCTTTGGAGACTTTTTGTTCCCTTCACCTCACCAAACTCTAAATCAGAATCAGTTTTGCATTTTTCTAATATTTTCCTTCTTTTTATTTGTTATTGCACATTATTTGACTTTAAATGCTTAAGATGAGTTTAAACCTAAACTTAAAACCCAGTCAGAACACAGAAACCAGCATAGTCCTAAACTCAAGGTAGTGCGTACTGGTGAGGAAGGGTCTGAGGGACCACCAGGGTGATGGCACTGCTCCACATCTTCCCGGGCCAGGGTTACACTGCTGTGCACCCAAGTACAGGCCTGAGAGACTGGCACACCTTGCCACGTGCGAGTTGTATCCTGACACGAGCAAATAAATAAATGCCATCGGAGTGGACTGCACTTGTGGAGGTTGCTGTGTAGACATGCTGACCGGTCACCTCTTGTCTGAGAAGTCCATTGTCACTTTGAAATGTGAAATTTGTCCCATGTGTGGTCGAGGAGGGGCCTACTTTCTTGTTCAGCTTATTCTTGGTCCCAGTGATTGACCAGTACTTGGTGACTGGCTTTCTCCTCCAGCTCCTTGAACTGGAGACAAAGATACATGATAGATAGATAGAAAGAAAGATAGATAGATAGATAGATAGATAGATAGATAGATAGATAGATGATAGATAGATAGATGATAGATAGATAATAGATGATAGATAGATAGATAGATGATAGATAGATAGATAATAGATGAGAGAGAGAGAGAGAGAGAGAGAGAGAGAGAGAGAGAGAGATGGGTGATAGGCAGGCAGGCAGGCCGGCATTCACTAGTGAAGGAAGGTCTGAAAGGTTATGAACTTTCTTTTTTCTTTTTTGGTACTAGGGATTGAACCCAGGGACACTTAACCACTGAGCCACATCCCCAGCCCTTTTTTGTATTTTTATTTAGAGATAAGATCTCACTGAGTTGCTTAGGGCCTTGCTAAGTTGCTGAGGCTGACCTTGAACTTGCAATTCTCCTGCCTCAGCCTCCAGAGTCGCTGGGATTACAGGCGTGTGCATGTGCTACCGTGCCCTGCAAGGTTATAAATTTTCTGTCCCCACCTCTGCTGTCTCTGAACACTAGGCACAGCCGGGCCAGCGCAGTCAGTACCAACCTCCCACGTATGAGAATCAAACCTCTCTCCCCTACCAACCTCGGTCTTCCCAATGACTTTAACCCTTTCCTATCTGTATGTTTAGACAACAGCACTAAAAGCAAAATGTTTTTTTCTGTAATTATTCTTACATGATATTTTTATTATATGCAATTGGAAATCACCTTCCTCATATTTTCTAATGCAGGCAAATGAATGTATATGGTAATTAGCTTTACTAAACACCTCACTATTCTGATTTTTTTCATATGTTGCTATTTTTCTGAGTACTTAATTTTGGCCATGGTCACTGATGTTGACCTTCAATGGGGAGATGAGGACATCTTACAGAAGGCGTTCACACAAAACCTGTACACTGATGTTTATAGCAGCTTTCTTAACAGAAATGGAGAACAGATTAAATGTTGCCAGCAGCTCAGAAGGTGAAAGGAGAGGAGAGGAATGCCAGAGGAATAAGCAGGTGTGGCTGGGGCTGGAGTCGTGGCTCAGTGGTAGAGTGCTCGCCTGGAACATGTGAGGCACTGGGTTCCATCCTCAGCACCACATAGAAATAAATGAATAAAAGAAGGTATTGTGTCCATCTACAACCAACAAACTTAAATAAATAAATAAAAACAAAACCAGGTGCGGCTCTCCAAGGGCCCTACAGGGTGCTGTGGTTTGAATGTTTGTCTCCAAAGAGTTGATATGTTGAAAACTTAGTCCCCAAATGCAAACGCTCTTATGAGATCTAGAGGAGTGGCCTTTGCAGGTAACTAGGGTGGATAAGGGCTGGAGGGTGACCCCCATGATGGCAGGAGTGGCTTTATAAGAAGAGCAAGAGAGACCCCAGCTACACACGTGCTCCATTTCACCATGTGACACGCTCTGCCATCATTTAATGCAGCAAAAAGACCCTCGCCAGATGCCAAGCCGGTGCTGGCCCCACTGCTGTGCATGTCCCAGCCTCCAGCACTGCAAACACAATCAGCTTCTCTTTCTAATCAATTGCCTGACCTCAGGTGTTCTTTAAAGCAAAGCAGAACAGGCTAAGACAATACAGGGTACTTATGGGGATAGGGATCCTCTCTACGTGGACTCTATCATTGGCAATAACCTGCTCTTGACATCGTCCTGCAGGTTTTCAAGATGTTACCACTGGGGGACATGGGTAGAGATCTCTGTATTAGTGCTTACTGTGGCATGTGAATTGACAACTATCTAAAAATTTAAGAATTAATTTCAAAGCCTGGAAAATAACAACTAGAAGGGATGACTTAGTTATGGAGAGTAGGATTGCTGTGCATCTGGATGAGGAAGGGCAAGGAGGACGAGGTCCACCTCTCAGAGGCCTCCTCTGCCACTCGAAGGCAGTAGAGGCATAAGGACTGCTGCTCATTGAGAGAGGAGAGTGTGGCAGAGAGAAAGGAATGTGACTCACCCTTTCTATCCCCAGGGGAGGTGGACAGCGCTCGGAGAACAGGGAGCACATTGGATGGAAATGGTCTAGGCATGCCCCTCTCCATACTGGGATCAGAGAGGGACAGGGAAAGGGACAACACTGGAGTCCCTGCCCTCACTCTCCTTGAAGGGTCTGGAAGATGTCACCAACCCGAGCAGAGCCAGATCAGCTTTGAGCTCAGTGGGGTCGGGGAAAGGGAACACCGGGGGGTTTCACTTTAAGCCACCTCTGTTCTGACTTTCATCAGCTCCAAGACGAGCACAGAGAACGCCAGCATGGCAAGCAGCCACCAGGACCTTAGGGGATGTCACCCAGGGACCAGTCCCAGAGTCCCAGCTCCTCCCTCTGCCACACACACAGACATCCTGGCAGGGAGGGGTGGGAGGGGAAGGACCTTCTTGCTGGGGAGCACAGGATGCGCTGGGAGCATCCTGATTCCACAGAGACCCTGCCCTGAGTGCGCCCTTTACAATAAGATTTCAGTCATTCAATATGGTGCTTCCTGAGTTGGGCTAGAAAATCATGGAAACTGAGGGGATCGTGGGAGCCCCTGAATTTATAGCTAGTAGGTCAGAGGTGCAAGAGACCTGGGCACCACAAAGTGTGGCTGGTGTCTGACATGAGGTCCACCTGGTGGAGGTCAGGGCAGTCTTGTCTGAGTCTTTAACCTGTAGCTCCAGGTGTGCAGCTACAACACTGAATTGCACACCTCACTGGGATGGAAACAGAACAGAACCCCACCATGCCCTAGTGTATAGACAGTCTCCCCAGCAGGTCGTGGCTGCCCTCTTCCAGGTCCCCCTGCACCCTGCCTGACTTCTAGGCCAGCACCTCCAATGCGCTTGGGAATGTGCTTCTTTACATGGATGTCTCTCCCACCCAAGTGGGGCTACTTTGGGGAGCAAACAGGGGACAGATTCGGGTTTCATGGAAACTGAAGACTTGGTGGCTGGCTCTGGACATAGAAGCACTTTACAACAGCCCATGATCGCGTGCACACTGTCCTGGGGCCCTGGCTGAGGCCAGGAGGGCCCTGAGGGCCTAAGCTTGAGCATCACTAGCTTCCCAGCAAATCTGCCCTGGCCAGGGCAGCACCTCGCTCCTCCTGGCCTCTGGCTCACAGCGGACACTCAGAGGCTCCTGCCCCAATGTTCCACAGGGAATGAAAGAGTAAGTGGTGAAGCCGAGAACACACTTCCGAGTAACTGCGAGCCATTTCTTAACCTTACATTTAAAAGATGATTTGATTCTTTCCATTTAGACGGAAGGGACTCTGCTTCTTCCTTTGAGGGCTGACCTCATTATTCTTTGCCTGAGTTCCTGAAGTGGGACTCAAGGGATTTACAGGCTGCAAATACCAGGTCTGAACACAGAGGCTGGGGACCTGGTCATCTGCTATTTGCAACCTGATTAGAAAAATTCCCCAAGGAACGTGTGTTTTCATTTCAATGTCAAATTACAAAAGAATGAGGGAATTGCAAATGCAAACTGAGGGCCCATTTTAAGCACAGAGAGATTGAAGGTACCTCTCAGAGCCATAGCCTGCTCGCCCAGGAGCGTCCAAGTCATCAGGCTGCTGTGCCCCCTGCTGAGGTTCAGAGCCAATGGTCAGCGGCTCCCACAGTCACCCTGTCCCCAGCACGCCCTGCTTCTCCAGCCACAGAGAATTCTAGATCTCAATTCCCTCCTCCTCTCCTCTGGCTGCCACTGCTCTGCTTGGGCCTCCAAAGCAGGTCAGGGTCACACCAACCTGAATTCTGCCTCTGAGAGCCCCTTGTGTGCCCACTGTGCTGTCCAAATATCCCCAGCTTCCCCTCATCCATGAGAGCCCAGTCCCTAGGGACTCCCACCCTGACATCTTCCTGGCCCATTGCAGGCTTATTTTGTATAAAAGAGGAACCCTACATCTTCATCTCAGATAACTAAAGAGCAACCTCGAAGAAGTTATTTGGAATTACTGGCTAGTTTCTATCTCCAGCTTTGAGACAATATGTGGCCACCAAGGGAATAAAGACAGAAGGGTCTCTCTCTCCCCAAACTGGGGAACCACTGTTGCTCACGGCCACTAACACACCTGGATGTTCAGCCACAGGCTGTGGAGGGTCCGGTGAGGGGGACAGGCCATCCCAAGATACCCAATAAGTGTGGGAAACCATGCTAAGATAAACTCAAGGTCAGACAGCAAAATAAAGAGAGGATGCTCAGGATAAAGGACCATGTCCCAAGGGAAGTATAAGACTCCTTTTGCCTCGGGGACTAGGATTCATTATTGAATAACTAAGATGCTGACTGGATCAGCCCCAGGAGGAAACAAGCCTGGGTCACTGTCTCCCCACCTCTTCCCCAGGCACAGTTGACGAAATGGGCACTTGGGCAAGGGTCACCAGGAGTTCAGAGCTGCCCGGAGCCTCGCTCACAGCACCGAGAGCTGGAAGCGTTTCAATTAGGTTCACGAGAGGATGAAGTCATCCTGGATCCCAATCAACTGATTAAAAATAATCACATTCCATTTTCAGAAAACTCGAGTGTTTTGAGGGTAGGGAGACTCAGGACTTTCATGTGATTATCTCGCTGTAGCTACTCAGAAGATGGAAAGGCAACCAGCGCTTCCCAGCAGCTACCACTGACCAGCACCCTGCTCGCTGCTTCTGCTTTCCTCCCTTCGATCCTGAATGGAGTCAGGAAGGCAGAACCAGGCTCTTCGTTTTGGAGAGGAGGAGGCTACAGAAAAGCAGGGCGCACGAACTTCTGGCAGCTTTCTATTTAAACAACAATGGAGATGGAGTCTGATTCTGTTCAGCTCTGAAGAATCTGGCATAGGCACAGCCTCCAGTCCACTTCCCTCTGCCTGGGCCACCTGGGGCCTCTTTCCTCTGGAATCCACAGGACATGGTCAAGCAGAGCTGGCTGCGGCTGGGCTCATACACCCAGGCTGAGCAGTAGAGGCTGAGTGGTTAGTGAGTATCCTGATGCTGTGGCCAGGCTGGTCCCCATTGACCAACGCCAGATCCCAGCAGTGCCCTGGATATCCCCAGGCTGGCTGACACCACTCCATCATGGCTGCACTTGCATTCCGCTCTGCTCAGCAACTGATACTGTTCCTCATGTGCTAATGCCCTGCTGCTGTAGGTTCCACTCACCACATGCTGGAACCCATTCCTCAAGGAAATGGGCAAAAGCATCCTCCTTCCAATATGAAACCTCACCTTGGGCTTCAGTTCCCATCACCACATTGCCTACACCTTCCGGCCATCTACCTGCATGTAGTCCTGATCTCCAGGTCTCAGGTTCATGCCCTGTGAGCATGAGTGTGCTCAGTCAGACCTGAGCCCAGCAGCTGGATGTAGCCTCTGCCCCTCTGTCCAGCCATCTCTGCTCCTCAGGAGGCACTCAGCACATGGCCCATGTCCTGAGTACGCGGAGCTCCTTCCTGTATCTCCACACTGCATCCCTCATTGTTCCTTCAAGAACCTGCCTGAGATAAAGGAAAGCAAAGGCAGAGTGAGTAAGGTGCAGGTTAGACTCCTAATTGTTCCACGTCATGCAGAACAATCTCTCTGCCCGCAGTGTCTGCAAGTGCCTCCTCCTGAGGTCTGAGGATCCCTTTGTTGTTTGCAGGATACGCATGTGCACTAGGGCTGCTGGCGCCCTGTCAGTCACAGTACCTGGAATGCAGCAGGCCACGGCATCACAGTCCCCTCTGCACAATGCAGCATTGTCTCCTCAGACAAGAGCCCTGTTCAAGCCTTGCCAGTGGCCTCTGTGGCCCCCAGGGCAGCCCACGGAGGCAGGAGGAGGTCATGTCCTGCCACTGGTACTTGCAGGACTGGCGGCGGGCATTCACCTTTGGCTTAGGGAGGTTGAGAATTGATTTTCTCCTGGAATCAGGAGGTGCTGGAGGATTGAGACACACAAATCAAACTAATGGGCAACAAATAAAGCAAAAGAGGTGCCTCATTCAAGTTTCCATGAAGAAACAGAACTCCCGGCCTGGGCTTCTTTCTCCATGGGGACTGTCCACCTGCTCTTCTCCCTGAAGGAACACCTCTTTGGGAAATGCACTGAATGTCGGGAGCTTTTATAGGGAGCCAAGTGGCAGCAAAGGGATCTGGAGGGTCCCAGGGCTCAGAGACAGAACACCATTAAGAAGGAATGACAGCTTCTGGTGGCCCCTTAGGCAGAGAGTCCTAGTGGCCATCCAGATCTAGTGACCAATGCCTTCTACTTTTCTAACATGCCTGATCTCTCACCAACACTGCTGTCATCTGGGTGATGGTTGATTTTAGACATTTTAATTTTGCAGCCAAGAGATTTCCCTACGTTTCATTTTATATGACTAATAACTAACAAATGACTAATGCTCACATGCTGTTTTCCTATTCACAGAATGCCTTCGCAGCCATCATTGCATGTAACTGTCCTACCCTGCTGTGAGGAGAAGAAAGTTGTTCTGTTTAACAGATGAGGAAATTTGCATTCACTCCATACCACCAGCTCAAGATCAGGAAACCAGGATTCAAACCCAGTTTTGTTGATTCCAGGTACCAAGCACTTTCCCAGATTTACCATTTGTGAAACACCTTTTAGTTTCCCTAGTGCTTTGCTAGTCCATGAGGATCACGTCCCACCTGTTTGGATGCATAAGACCGAGGAAAAAGTGGAAGTCCTTTTTGTACAGACAGGTAAATCAAACCTTAGAGAAATGATCTGATTCCTCCAAGATCCCAATGGAGGAACACATGGGTCAGGATGCCTGACTGCAGTAATATTCATTGCGGCAACTACACTGAACGTGGAGAAAGGAGCATTTGCAAGGCTCTCGAACACTCTTGGGTCTGTGCCAATCTGTGCCAATCCGTGCTAATCCGTGAGTAACGTTGCTTTTTTTATTTCAAGAAAAAATAATCGACATATTGGGAAGTAGGACCAGCTAGCTACTGCTTGTTAATTAGAGAAGCATGACTAGTGTGTAGTGACCAAAGGGTGGATATGCAGGTGAGCTTCAGGGTGCTACAAGAATTCGGAGGAGGCTGAAATCCCCAAAATGTGCAATCCTTAAAGATTCCACAGTGGATGCCATGGAATTCACAGTCTCAGTATTGAAATAATGAATATCTTGAGTTTTGACTTCTCCCTACCTGTGACATAAATGCAATTAAACTGGAATAGGAAGCTTTTGGCTTTTAGAGAAGTATGAGGAATAAAGAGCTGCTGGGGAGCCCTGGGGAGCCCCAAGTGTGGTACCAGGCCCTCCACGGCATGCAGTGAACGCACCCCATCCTGAGCACCAGCCTCCAGAGGAGCCCCTTCCTCCAACCTCCATTTCAAAAACAAGTTCAAGGACCATCTCCTATGTGAATCCTTTCCCAGCCACTCCAGAGGGGAACATCTGCTCCTCCATGTGTACATAGCTATGCTGGTCCCAGGCTCTGTTCTGACACCCATCTGCCCCATGCCACCTCTTCCTACTGAGGGCGTGTCTCTTGTAACCCTCTATCCTTAGTGCCAGTGCTGATCTGGTGCCTTTTATCTACTCTGTGAATGGTTGGCAAATATAGTAAGAATCTAAAGACCCGAAAGAACATGGACCCTAATATTATGAAGTTCACAGTGCAACTTTTAGATTTTCCAAATAGCAGTTTATTCTATAACTATCCATTGAGCCCCTGCCCAATTGTTAGGCAGGGTGCTCCAATTCCAGACCTAAAATTCCATTTGCTTCCTTATAAAAGAGCCCTCATCCAGGGGAAGGGCCAGGTAAACAAAGCACAATTACAGCACACCACAAAGCTTCGGGCCCTTCAGGTACCCCACTGTCCTGACTCACAGAAGGACCCAGGTTGACCCAAACCCGAGGTCGTCACTCCATGGGACATTCCACTGACTTCATAAAGCTGCTCATGGGTCTACATGAGGCCGCAGGCCTGTCACTGGATATGACAGCATGTAACTCTCAGTCTGCAACCAGAGGAGGAAGAAAGGCAGTCAACTGTCCCTGGGGGTGGACAGCTGTGCCGCTAGTCCCTGTAAAGGCGTGTGAGTGGATGCACGCCAGGGGACAGGAGACAGAGAAGGGCCTTCCCAGGTGGATCCCTGGAGAAAGGGGGTGGGCTAGTGAGAACAGGGGACAAGTTAGAAACAAGGAGGCCACCTAGTGTCATCAGGCTTTCTGTCCCTGGGGGTTTGGCCTTCCCTGTCCTGCAGCAGGCTGGTAGGAGACAGATGGTCATATATGACACCAATCCACAAAGCTCATGTTGACATCTGAGACCCACCATCCACGGTGTGGCACTAGTGTCATGCCATGCCAAGAGCATGTGTGTCTCCCAGGCACCCTCCCAGCATGGGCTCCATCCTGCACCATGGCACACTGGTCCCACTGTGAGCCAGAGGACACTTTGTCATCCTGTCCAGGGCTGCCTTTCTCTTTCCCCCAAGCAGGTAAGCCCCCAGGAGCTTCACTCACTGACTGACACATCTCAAGTTCCATGGCCACACCTGAGGCCTAGTACATGCTCAATAAAACTTGCTGAATGAGCACTTGCTAAATGCTCAGCAGTGTGCAGCAGGTATAAATGTCAGTGGTCACCAGTTATTCTTTCTCATGTAACCTGTCACTCTGCTCTTCAAACGCATGATTGGTCTGTTTTTGGAAGAGCCAGTAAACACAAAGACACGACTCTCATGATCCACCCACCTCAGATTTCCCTTCTGTAACTTCCTTGAATGCCATCCTCCTTCCCTCTCTCCTCCCCCACCACTCACTCCCCCTCCAGGGGAAGAACAGATCCAAGTTCACTCCAACACAAGAACCCTGCACGAGGGTATGTGAGGATAACGAATCCATGGAAAGTCAACAGAAATATTTATCCCAAGTTCCTGCATGTCAGGCTCTGACAGCTTGCCTTCTGTCTCCAGCACTATGTTCATGTCAATAAATCTGCTAAACTCCTCCACCAACCTGCTCTCTTCCCAAGGCAGAGAAGCTGTGAAGAATGGCTGTTCTGTCTTAAAAGAAAATCACACCACTCCTCCAAGCACATTTGAAGTGCACCTTGACAGAGGGCCATGCCTTTGAGAACCTGATCTAATATACCTAAGTTTGAAAAAATTAGGTGCTGACCTCAGTATGAAACAACAGCTGCAATTATACTGCAGGTAGGAGGATGATGATGATGAAGGTGTGGAGTGTGTGTGTGCGTGTGTGTGTGCGCGCATGTGTGTGTGTGTGTGTGAAAGGCTTGAAGCCTTTCCCTTGCAGAGGTCACAGTGTAGAGAAGGAAATGTTTGTCTTCCTAACTTTTGACTCAGGTCAGAGTTCCAGCCACGCGATTGAGCTTTTCATATTTCTGAAGATGCCTTGGGTTAGGGTCAAATGAAACAGAAGCTTTGGAAACACAAAAGCTCAAAGTTAGACTCCAGCTCCCACCACAGCGACACGACAGCCAGGCACCTGATCTACCTCTTTGAACCTTATTCATCACAGGTTCACACGGGGGCAAAACATGCATTAAACACAGAGCTCAGCAAGTGGCACATAGTAGGACTTCACATAACAGGCGGGGATTGTCCCACTCCACGAACACACAGAGGTGTTCAATATGGCCAGCCACCCACTGAGGCAGCGATGCCCATGGACCTTTTTCCCCTCCCTGTCTGGGATTATGACATTGAAGAAAGGTGGCAGAGTTGAGAGTGAGGGAAGAAGACCAGGAGTTCTTGGTGTTGTTACTGTCCCCCAGGGTTAGGGACCCATTAACGCTCCTGCAGAGGTCTCCTACCTTCCTACCTTCCCAGGAAGGAGAAGGCACTGAAGCTGGAGCCTCATGGTCTCTAAGCAGTGACTGAAGATGCAGGGCCCCTGCCCTGGGGCAGAGGAGGCACATAATTCAATTGCAGCTGTTGTGGGCCTGTAACTTGACATCTCGGACACACTGCAATTGAACTTGAGCCCGCCCCTCCCTTTGGGGGGGCCTCAATTTCCCAAATTAAAGAAGTGTTTGGATTATGTCAAGGAGTCAATGCATGCCACAGCAGCTGCACGGGGAGGAAGAGAGCAGCTAGAAGGGAAGATTCCAGAGGGCCAGCCGAGGCTGCCCCTGCCTTCAACTTCAGCAGCACCACGTTCAGCTGTTTGCGGGTCTCAGTTCCTGTCTCCCACAGGAGATTTAAAGAGAACAACAGATGCCTTTCCGTGCTAAAATAAAAAACAAAAACAAACAAGTCAGAGTTCAACTTCTAAAGACACAAAATCACCTCCCATAAAGTAACAAAAAGCCATTTACAAACCTACAGCCATCTCAGTCCTCTGAAAATCAACTGAAGGTGCACAACAAACTGAGAAGCACTTCTTAGAACACCCCTGCAATTCTTGGAAGACCAGTGAACCTGCAGTCTCCTTGCCCAGAGCTGCTCCCATTTCAGTGTCAACTGTTCACCCAGGTCACAGGAGACAACGAAGAGTAAGCCTCACTCCCATTCCCAGGGACCTCCCCAGATTCAGGGAATTGTTAGTTCAAGAACAAAGGTATCAAGCAGAGCAGGTGACTCTACTACCAGAGGTCAAACTCCCTTTGGGGCAAGCAATGGATCAATAAACCAGGCAGGAATAAACTGTCAAAGTAGGCAGGGACTTTACTGAGGCTTGGGGAAGGTGAGGCAGTCATGACGGTCCTTGAGAAGACCCCGTACATCCCAACTTGATCACAGGCCTTGCATGCACCCAGCAGAGACAGGAGAACACAGAAATGCTCTTTAGAGTCGGTGAGCTTGCCTATACAGAGATGTGAAAGACGAGTGAACCTAGACAAAAGCAAAGCCAGAGCACCTGTGAACACCACCTGAAGTTTAACTGTAAATAGAAATGTACTCTTGCAACCCATGCTCAGTACACACAAAACCTCCTCGAGGACAGACCATGTGCCAGGCCGTAAAACACGAAGGTCTCAGTTCATTTAAGAAGATGGAAATCATACAAAGTCTGTCTTCTTATAATACTGAAATTAGAGACTGGCAAAGAAGGATATCTGAAAAATCCCCAATATTTAGAAATTAAATGAAACAATACGAAAAATCCATGATTATTAAGTTACAAAGAAAATTAATAAAATAATTTAACAATGAAAATTTAGCACAACAAAATAAAATGTATAAGTTGCAGCTAAAGCATTGCTTAGAGGTAAATTTATAGCTTTAAGCATCCATATTAGTAATCTGAACTTCCATTTTAAGAAAGACAAAGAAGAGCAAGATAAACACACAGCAGACAGAAGGAAGGAAAATCTAAAAATCAAAGTGGAAATCAAGGAAATGGAAGCAGAAAAACATAGAGAACGCAAATGAAGGCAAAATTT
>JAJEJO010032415.1:0-16793 GCA_020662805.1 Glaucomys volans
TGAAGTACCAAGGGACATGCATTACCCCACCCCATCAGGGTTGACTTTGGGCTGCATATCTGGCTTCTTCAACGATGTAGAAAACTTCCTTTGACTCCCAGTCACTGTACCCAGTATTGTGTAAGAGAGATTGATCAGTGGGACCAACCATAAACCTTGCCTTGCCCCACCCAAGATAACCCTCTGAACATTTCATTCATTCAAGCTTTATGGGACAACCTTTTTAAAAGTTAATTTGTTGATTGACAAACAAGCCACCAGCCACTGACTACAAAACTCCCTGATGCAGTTGACTTCCTCCTGGTTTCTTTCATTAAAACCACCCCAAGTTGATTTATCCTTGCCTGTTAACATTAGCTTCAAGGGGCATAATGTATGGGCTCTGTGCAATCTTGGGCTTTGATTCCTTGACTCTTCTAGAGCATCCATTGAGAGGCCAGGGGAAACTCTACCACTGAATGGTTCTCCGATTCTCCAATCTCTTGAAAGTTGAGTTCTTTGGGGGAAGAAAAGGTATGTATACTGCAATATACTGGTTAAACCCTTTCCTGATTGGGATTGAGAGAAATTAGAGTCAAACTACTGATGCCAGATAGTTTAAGGTCTGATAGGTCAGGGGCTGGGCTATGAACTTAGTTAATGGAAGACAGAGCAGAACAGTTTGTCATCTCCAGTAGTCCACAAAGTGATCACAGAAAGAGGCAGATAATAGGAGCTAGATAATAGAAGCCGGGACAGAGTACTAATACAGGGAAATGGCTTTCCTGGGCCTGTTTTCTAGTATCTTTCCAACCTGGGGTCTTTGGGTGACCAAGGGTATGGTGAATAGGATCTCTGTGCAGCACACATATAGCTCTCTTTCTTATTCAGGTCAAAGCACTAAGTTGGTTTACTGCCTCAACCTTTTTTTCCCAGCTCATCCTAGGATGTATACAGGGTTGAGGGTTTTAGACAATCTCTAGGTAAAGGAGAGAAGACAGACCAGACATAAGAAATCTGCTTTCCTCCTGTGCCTGTCCCAGCATCTCACCCTCTAATTCCTGAGTACACCAAGGTACTATTTCAAATTAAGGATTTCAGATTCAACTGGTAGGGAAGGACTGTGCACCTGTTGTTTTAGGAAGAAATGGTTCAAATCCCTGAGGTGACATTGCATTAGTCTCCCTTTCAGTGTTTTCTGACTCTTATTCTGTAATTGTTTGTTATATTTCCCAAAAACGTCTTAGTCACTAAGCAAAGCTGCTAGTGGGATTCTGTATTTTGTGTCATCTTTTTTATTATAATTTATTGCAAATTCTTTTCTGAATAAATATATGTTGTATGAAAAATCAAAATGTGATATTGGTGAAAAAGAACTGAGGAGGGAAGCTTATATCACTGGGTCCCACTTGATTTTACTGTAGTCCCCATCAGATATACCTTTGCTGTGAACTTTTGTCTTACAGGGAAGTATCATTTATAGGATTTCTCAGGCTGAGCCTGTAGCTCCGTGATGGAGCATTTGCCTAGCATATGCAAGGCCTTGTGTTTGATCCCTAGCACTGAAACAAACAAAAATGCTTTTCAGTGTATTTGCTCACAGAGATGAGAAGCCATGTATTTTCAGAAGCCAATAAAGAAGTAACACTGGCTAAGGTATAGCTCAATGGTAGAGTCCTTACCTAACACGCTCCAGGCCCTGAGTTTCATCTCCAGCATTGCAAAACACATTTTAAAAAGTCATATCCTTTCATAGGCCAACCAAAACCTTATTTGAATCCTAAGTACGCAGTCAACAAAAGGAAAGAATGTTGATTTTTTTTAGTAGGGTCTGGCAATGTTGCCCAGGCTGGCCTCAAACTTCTGGGCTGAAATGATCCTTCCTCAGCCTCCTTTGTAACTTGGACTGCAGGTGAATGCCACTGCACCCAGCTGTATGTTGAACTTTAATGCACATAAATTTCACTCTGGGTCAGATCCATGATCCTTCCAGCCTCAGAAGTTTGACAAATTATTAGCATACATATTTGGAGAAAACCCAATTGTAGGTTACCCATGACTCCTAAAGAGCTTGTTTTCACATAATTCATTTTGCAGCTTTTCAAAGCCAGTTTTGAACTTTTATTACCCTTTGGAATGATAAAGAACATAAATTTAGTACTTTGGGTGTCTCAAATCTAAGCTAACACTTAGAGAGGATACCCCTGATCAGAGCAGGGTGCCATTTTTTCCCAGCCAATATCCATTATGAATTTGTGAATTCTGATTCCATTCCCTTTGAGACTGAAGAGGCCTCAGCTGGAAGCTTCCTCTCAACCAGGGCACTCTTCCAGTTCCCTCCAACTGTGAGCTTGACCCTGATGAATGTGCTGACTCAGTGTTATCAGGAATAGTTTTTCTAACCCCACCCAAATGCTTGGCAGAAGAAGGTGTTTCCTTTTGACAGTGACCTCCCCCTCAGCAGCTTTTTTTTTTTTCAATACTGGGAATTGGGGCTGGGGATATAGCTCAGTTGGGCAGAGTACTTGTCTCACATGCACAAGGCCCTGGGTTCAATCCCCAACACCGCAAAAAAAGAATTCAACTAATAATACTGGGAATTAAACCCAAGGGTACTTTACCACTGAGCTACATCCCAAGCCCTTTTTATTTTTTATTTTGAGAAAGGGTCTCTCTAAATTGCCAAGGCTGATCTCAAACCTGCAATTCTTCTACCTCAGCCTTCCAGGTCACTGGGATTACAAGGTGTGCACCGCAGCACCTTGGCTATGCCCAGAATTTTTACACAGTGATGGTGACTGTGGCATAGTAGGCATGATAACCATCCTTTCCTGAGTTTGCAGAGGAAACTGCATCCTGGCTGTTGGGCTTCTGTTACAGAAGATCCATTAGAGCCTCTCTGATAGCAAGGCAAGTTGAAGAATTGGCTCTTGGTGTTCCCTAATAATCCAAAGCTGCACACTACAACTGTGAAATCAAAATGTTTGGGAGAGAAACTTAGTGATGATCTAATTCAATCTCTTTGTCTAAATGGGGGAAGTCTTGGGACATTTGACTGACCTAAAGTTAGTGACGTAGGTTAGTGACATAGTATAGCAGAGTGGGAAAAAAAGAGCTTGAGCCTTGAAGTTAGACCTGGTTCAATGAACACTAACCTAAACTCTTCACTTAACATTTTGGCATAATTGCTTTATCTCAGAGGCCTGGTTTATTGTATGTGACTTTGGACTAGACCTCTTGTTTTCTTGCCTTTAAAATGGAATAGGCATAATATTGATCTTACATGACTTAATTATGTGAGTTTCATCACTTCCTTGTTAAAAACCCCTCACAGGCTTCCTTGTGCATTTAGAATAATATTCAAACTTTCCCATGGCCCACAAGACCCTGAATTAAATGAGAAATAGTTGAAGTTACCAGCATAGTACCTGGTGCATAGAAGATGCTAAATAGATTCCCGCTCCCCCAGCTTTCTCCTTCGTCATATTGACTGAACCTAATGCTTTAGATCTCTCTTTTGATGATAACCTTGTCAGGTAGGTAAGAGCAGGCCAGCAGTCAGCCTATTCAACTCCCCCACACGCACACACACCAGACATGCCATCACACCTTCTATAGTCCTGTATTTTAGAATTTTCCTATAGTGAAATTTTTTCACTAGTGAGGGTAATGTGTATGTCAAAGAATGCATAACAATTTACCATCACCAATATGTGACACCTGGCTGCAGTCCAGCTTCAGGAGCCACACCAGCTGCTCTGCCCATTTCTCCCTGCTGGCCTTTTGTTTTTTTACTGTGGAACTTTGCCTTTTCTTGGGTACCTGTCTTCTGACTCTTCTGACTTGCTTAGTGAGTAAATCCCTCTTTAATTTTGACCTTTGCTATTTGGGCCTTGTCTGACTTCTCACCTGAATTGATTTTTTTACCCAACTAGTGATACCTTCTCTCTCATCTTGTACTGGTGGATGCTGTTCCCACCCCTCCAAATCCCAGGGCAAAGAAGAGGGTCTTGCCTGTTCCTTGATGCTTTGAGAGTGTGGTTCTGTGCTGTTCACTTCCCCCATCTTCAATTTAGGTGAGTGATTCTCCATCCTGGCCACTCATTACAGTCCTCTAGGGCTTTGGTTTTCTGTGATCCCCAACTGGCAGCATCAGCATTACCTGGAAATTGTCTAAGTCAGTGGTTCTTATCCCTGGCTGTACATCAGAATCACCTGGGATACTTAAAAAATAAGGAATAAAGGTTTATTTTTATTCATTTCTGGAGACTGAGAAGCTCAGAAGCATGACAGTGGCATCTGCTTGACTTTTGGTAAGGGCCTCCTGCTCCTTCGACTCATAGCAGGAAATGGAAGGGCATGAGAACAGGTGCACAAATGATAAAAAGGGGTTGAACTCCATGATAGCTAACCTATTTCCAAGAGAAGGGCATTAATCCATTCACAAGGGCTCCATTCCCATGACTCAAGTACCTCCCACAAGACCCCGTCTCCTAATACTGCTATACTGGGGACCAAGCCTCATCTTGAGTTTTGCTGGGGACAAACCATATGGGGTGTGGTGAGAGTTTGCATTTCTAACTAGTTCCCAGGTAATGTTGAGGCTACTGGTATAGGGACCATAGATTTACCAATTCAGTTATTCCACAACACAATTGTCATTACCTGGTGCCAGGTGTCCTCTCTGTCTCACCCCCTGCCATCATCCTTGGTGACTTCAATGTCTACATTAATACCACTTGTTTCAAAAGCCCTGAGACCTTCACTTCCACTCTTTCAGCCATCAACCCAGTACGTAGCTTTCCTGCAAGCCTAGCCACATATTACCCTAAAAGAACCAGAGCTCTTAATCATCCTCTTCTGCTTTCTCATGCTCGTTAAGCATCTTCTTCATCCTAACTAGGAAGTCTCTTTTTTCAAACAATTTCACTCAGCTTGTCCATTCATTCTTTTCATGGCATCCTGCCACTTACCATGGCTTTAAATGCTAGCTCTAATGCCCCTGAGTCCAAATGTGTATTTTCCAACTCAAACCTCACTTCTGAGTTTCTGCCCAGCATGTCCAATTAGCTAGCTGACATCTCCCCTTAGATAAGTTATAGGCATCTCAAGCTTTAAATATACAAAATAGATTTCTTTTATTTTGAATTCTTCTACTTTAACACAACCCAGATCCTCTATCAGTCACCCCCTCATCTCAGAGAATGTCAGTGCCATCTACCCAGTTGCTTTGGCTAAGCATCTAGGAGTTAGCCTTGGTTTCTCCACATCCCATCAACTCCACCTTGATGACAATGCCTGACATTCATCCATTTCTCATCACCTCCACTGCTAATATACTGATCCAAGCCACCATCATTCCTCACATGGACAGTTGTAATAGCCTTCTACCTTGTTGTCTTTCTAGCCTTGCTGCCCTTCAATTCATTCTACAGCAGGCAGCACGACTTAAGAGCATCAATCTCATCATTCCCCTCTTGATAACCCTTCAGTGATTTCCCCATCACTGAATTCTTAATGAACATAAATGTCACAGTCGGTCAGATTTACAATGAAACCTAAATTTGTCCATGGTTCACTAGGCCCTGCACTGGTGGGTGCCAGGTCTCTGAATTAGAACAAGATATATTTCATGCTTGTGTAATTATGTCAAAATGGATTCTACTGTCATGTACAACTAAAAAGAACCAATAAAATTTTTTTAAAAAAGAATTGCCTGGAGACATTGTTAAAAAGTGGGTCCCAGGCCCCATGTTTCAGTCAGTTTTGTGCTGATGTGAACAAAAGACCTGACAAAAACAATGTAGAGAAAGAAAAGTTTATTTTGTCTCATGGTTTTGGAGATTCAGTCCATGGTTGATGGACTCTATAGCTCTGGGCCCAAGGTGAGGCAGGACATCATAGCAGAAGCATGTGGCAGAGGAAAGCAACTCAAGACATAGCAACCAAGAAGAGAAAGAGTTCTCCTCACTAGGGACAAAATGTAAACCCCAAAGGCACACCCCCACTGACCTGCCTTCTCTAGCCATACGCTGCTTGCCTACAGTTACCACTCAATCCATGTCCATGTATCAATTCACAATTAGATTACACCTCTCATTTCACCTTTGGAAATTCTTGCATTGTCTCACACATGAGATTTTGAAGGATACCTCATATCTGGATCATAGAAACCCACTTTCAGAAATTCTGATTAAGTAGGTTTGAGATGAGGCACAGGAGTCCACATTCTAAATAAATACCCAAGAGTATTTTGATTCAGGATTGCTTGGACCACACTTTAAGAATACTACCCTGAAGGATCCTATCCCTGTCACTATGACACTGTTCTTTTACCACTTCCAGTGAGCTGAGAGCTCTTTCCCAGGTCAGATCCTTTACACATGCTGTTTTTTCTACTCCAGAAACCTGGTTCCTTACCCATTCACCCTTCCAAATGCCTCAGCCCCCATCTTTGCTGCACTTCATTCTATCATCCACCCTGTGCCATTCAGTTTCTCTGATCCCATTCCTGAGCTTTTTGTCACAGCTTTCTGGCTAACTGCCCATGGGTCTGCCATCTGTGGTTCCACAATCCTCCTTTTCATCTCATGCTGAATGTTTACCTACTTGCTCCACTGGGACAAGGGAGGCAGGAAACTGTAGTGGTTCTGAACACAGGCTCCCGCAGCCAAACTGAATTCAAATCCCAGCTCCGCCACTTTCCAGATGTATGATATTGAGCAAAAATTAATTGATCCCTCTGTGCCTTGTGTCATTTTTTTCTGGCTTTATTAAGGTATAATTGACAGATGAAAAATGTATATATTTAAGGTGTATCCATGTTTTAGTCTCTTTTGCATTGCTGTAACAAAATACTGGAGGCCAAGTACTTTATATAGAAAAGAGGTTTATTGGCTCCATTTTGGGCATCTGGTGCCAACATGTGGAGAGCTCTGGTGAGGGCCTTTTGGCTACAACACAACAGGGTGGATGGCATCCTGGCAGGAGCACTCCAAGAAAAAAGAGATCACATAGCAATACAGGAAATGAGAGATTCAGGGACCAGACTCTTTTTATTAAAAACTCACTGTTATAACCCAAGTTCTCAAGAACCACATCAATCCCCAATCACTTAATCACCTTCTACTATGTTCCACCTCTTTGAGGTTCCCACCACCTCAACACTGCCACACTGGGAATCAAGCAAGCTTCCAGTTCCTAAACCTTTGGGGTACACACTCAAACCATACCAATTCACACCTTAAAATAAAAGTAATAATAGTATCTTTCCTCAGGATTGTCATAAGGATGAAATCAGTTAATACATTTAAAGGACTTGAGGGCTACATATACTAACTGCCATTTCCTACTTATTCACCAGGCACTATTCCCTGGTAGTAGGAAATGGCAGCTAGTATATGTAGCCCAAACCCTCTATAGGCCTTCTGGCACAGACCCTTCTCCTGCTGCCCTTCAGCTCTCTACAGGCTACTATACTCTTTACCTTGTGAAAATAGCAAAGCAACCCTCTCCAAGCCCTGCCCTGTACATCAGAATGTCTCTAGCTTCACCTTCTTTCTTGCCAAAGCCAGCACTTCCATGTATGAGCCTTCTTCTACCCTTGCCAGACTTTTCCTTTCCAACCATCACCACCTCTTCTTACATCTCATTTATCAATGTGACAAGTATTTATGGAGTACTTCCATCGTGCCCAAGCTGTTCAACATGTGGGGATACGGAAGTAAACAGGGCAAAGTCACTGCTCTCGTGGTGCTTTTATTAAGGAGAGTGGGACAGGGATGGAGGTAAAGAGACATGCAAAAGGAAGTACATGAGACAACCAGGCTATCATAAGTAATATGAAGTGAACAAAGCAAGGTGAATGTGAAAGGGTACAGCAGAGGGACTTGGTCAGGCCAGATTGCTTTGAAGAGGATATATTTGAGCTAAGACCTAAATCTCAGGCAGCCAAAACATACCATATCTTGATTTAATGGTGATTACACAGCACATACCAAAACTCAAGAAAGTCAGACACGCAAGATCCAGCAAAGAACATTCCAATGAAAGAAAAGAACAAATGCAAAGACCCTAAGGGAGCAAACCAGCTTGTCGTGTTCCAGGGACAGCCAGGCAGAACACCATGAGGTGGAGGATGTGCTAGATAAGACATGAGCAGGGACAGGATCACAGAGGGCCGGAGGGGACAAGGGCAGCATTTTGCTTGATGTGCAACAGGAAGCCATGAGTGGCTTTTCTCAGAGGAATGATGTAACTGAGTTTTTGCTCCCTATATCCTCTTCCTAACTTTAACAAAATAACTAATAATTCTAGCTATCATTTATTCCAGGTTCTTTAATAATACATTTACTATCATCTTTATCCATCAAAATAACCTTAAAAAGTACTGCTTTATCCTCGATTTTTATAGGTGAGGAAGCTGAGGCTCAAAGAGTCTATGTAACTTACTACTCGGCTAGTTACTAGAATATGACCCCAGAGTCCAAACTGTTCTTAAACACAACCATTATCTCCCCAGCTGTACTGGAGGTGAAGGTGGATATGTTAGCTTTCTGTTACTGTAACAAAGTACTTGAGATAACTGACTTAGAAAGGGTTGGTTTAGCTCATGATTCGGTCTATGATTGGGTTTCCCCATTGTTTGGGGCTTCTGGTTGGGGGTACTGGATGCTATGGTAGTGAGTATGTGGTGCAGCAAAACTGCTGAGCTGGAACCCAAAAAGGAGGAAGAGATAAGGGTCCCTTCAAGAGCACACCCCCAGTGACCCAACTTATTCCCACTAGGTTCCACCTCCTAAAGGTTCTACCACCTCCCATAGCACCATCCTGAGGAGCAAGCACTTAACACTAGGTCTTTGGGGGACATTCAGTACCCAAACCATAGCAGTGAGGATGCTCTTTCAAATTCCTATCCCTTCTAATTGCACCCAAAGATGTCATGCCAACTAGATAACCTGTTCACAGCTCAAATTCAACCTGTCTTAGACCCTGACCAGCTTCTCCTGGCATCTTCCTCTCTCCCATCACACAGGCCTGAACCTTTGCCTATTTTTGACCCTGCCCCACTTCTAATCATTTACCAGTTGCCATCCAACAAATATTAATGAAGCACCTGCTAACTGCAGGCCACTGTGCAAGGTTCTGAAGGAAAGAAAGATGGGTAAGATTGGAAGACAAGTACATGGTCTTTTCTTTTTTTTTTTTTATTTACTTATTGATTCATTGAACACAAATGGAGTACAGCTATTGTTTCACTGGTTGTACACAAAGTAGAGTCACACCATCTGTGCGTTCATGCATAAACACAGGGCAATGGTATCTGTCACACACTCTGTTATTAATTTTACCCCCCCACCCCCCCCCACCCCTCCCTTCCCTCTATGCTAGCTATCTTTCCTCCATTCTTGCCATCTTTCCCCCCCATATTATGCATCATCATTCATTTATCAGAGAGACCATTCGGCTTTTGGATTTTGGGGATTGACTGATCTCACTTAGCATAACAGTTTCCAACATCATCCATTTACCTACAAATACCATAATTTTATTCTTCTTTATGGCTGAGTAATATTCCATTGTGTATATAACATGGTCTTTTCTTAAAGAAGAGAAAAGATTGATGGAAGAAAAGAGGGGTTGAGGGAGGGAGGACGGGGAAAAGAAAAGAGCACAGAGGGAGGAAGAGAGGGAAGACAAAACGGGAGGGTAGAAGGGAGAAGGAAAAACGTATGATGAAATGTCCAAGGAAAAGGGAACAGGATCAGGACATTTCAGTCTCCTCTGTTTCCTCCCTGCTCCTACCCACTTCCCATGCCTCACAGAATTCAAACCCTCATTACCTCAGACCTAGGATAATAAACCTAAGGTAATTTAACCCTTTTCTAATGAATTCCCCAGCTGCCAGTTTTTCTGCCTTTCAGTCTATCCTACACATCACTGAACTCTTTGATGTCACTCCTCTACTCAGAATCCCTCTGTGCCCCCTTCCCTGCTTACCAAAGAATTTCCTGTTCCTCAGCCTGGCATTCAAGCTCTCATTAGTCTCTTCCACCCATTTCTCTGGCTGAGTCACCCCCTCTTGACCTTCTCATGCCCACTCCTTCCCTAAACTCATGCACACTCTGCTCTAGCTCAGTCTGCAGCAGCCACTTAGAACCCTCTAGCCCTTCCCTCTCCACCTGTACAAACCCTATCAAACCCAAATGTGACCTCCAAGAAGCCTTTCCTCATGACTCCTGCCTCCCCTGAACCCCTAAAACCATTCCTTTGTATGACTAGTTCAACACACCACACACCAAAGAGTACTGTTGTCTCTTTAGGACTGGAAGCTTCAAGAGAGTAGAAAAACTAAGCATATTTGGGGTTTCCCCATGATGCCTTACAGAGATCAAGTACTCAATGATATTTGGTTGACAAAGATTGTCCCTCAAAGCACTTAAAGATGTAAGTGTATGCAATAGATATTCCTAAAATGTGTGTATGTGATTATTCATTCTGAGCTCTATTTACTTCAGATGAGTTTGTGTGTGTGACAGAGAAAACTGAATTATATTAATGTACTCCAAGAAAATAATTTTTAGCAGTCATAGAGTACTGCTGTTTTCTATTGCTTTTAGGCAATAAAACCAGCCTTACTGAATTTGCTTTTTAAAAGTAATTCTCAAGATCCCTCAAAAAACTAAAGATAGAACTACTATATGAGCTAGCAGTCATACCTCTGGATATATATCCAAAAGAATTGAAAACAAGGTCCTGAAGATACATTTACACACTCATGTTCATAGCACCATTATTCACAAAGAGCCAAAAGTGGCGATGAAACAAGCCAGTCACAAAAAGACAAATACTCTATGATTCCACTAATGGAAGGTAGTCAAATTGATATAAAGTAGAATGGGGTTCCCAGGAGTTGTGAACAGGAAACAGGCAGTTATTAGTGGGTATCTAGTTTCAGTGTTGCAAGATTAAAAAGGTTGGAGATCTGTTGCACAACCATGTGAATACACTTAACACTTTGAACTCTATGCTTTAAAATGATGGAGATGGGGGGCTGGGGTTGTAGCTCAGTGTAGAGCGCTTGCCTAGCATGTGAGGACTGGGTTCAATCCTCAGCACCACATAAAAATAAAGGCATTGTGTCCATATACAACTTAAAATTTTAAAAATTGTAGTGATTCTTAGAAAGCAAATCCAACCATGTCACCCATTTTAAACCATCCAGTGGTTTCCTAGAATTATCATGGGGACCCACAAGTTCCAGTTGGTCTGATTGTCATGAACTAACACTCTATTCACACCCTACCACCTGCCGTGCTTTTGGCTTCAGCCAACATGACTTATGTCCTTGACTGGTCTTTGCACCCTTTCGCCACAGAGCCAGCTTCTCCCAAGACCTCCAGCTCAGCAGAAGCATCACTTTCTCTGAGGAGCCTTCTGTGGCCACTGCCCAGCTTCTACTAGATCCCAACCTTGTTACACACTCTCCTCATACCCTTTCCTTTCCTTCAGCTTGTAATTATACATTCATTATTTGATTAAAGTCACTCTCTCCCACCAATTTAGAAACTCTGTGGAGACAGAGACATACTTTCTGGATTTTTCCTTAATATCATATGCCTATCACCTAAATTAATGCCTGGTGTCCAATAATCTTTGTCATCTGTTACCTCAGTGTTGGCAAAGCCCAGGGGAAACAAGCATGTCTGGACCTTGTAAAAGATGAATGAGTGTCATCTAGAAGCAATGTGGCAATATGTGTTAAGAGCCTAGAAACATTGATACTAGTCATTCTGCTTCTAGGAAATGATCCTAGAGGAGCACAAGGCATAACTCTGTGGATGTTTATCCCAGCATTATTCATTAGAGCCAAAGTCTAGAAAAAATTTACATAGTCTTCATAACTAAAAGGTTGGTGAATTCTATCCATTTTTATGGATAGAATATTGTGGAGCCTTTACAAACAATATGTTTTTATTATTGTTTGTGGTGCTTGGGATCAAACCCGGGGCCTGGTACATGCTAGGCAAGTGCTCTACCACTGAGTTATGTCCCCAATCCCAAAGAGTGTTTTTTTTTTTATTAGAGCATTATAGTTATACATAGTAGTTGGGTTCATTTTGACAAAGTCATACCTGTGTGGGATTTGATTTACTCCCTTTTAGTCCACATTCCCCCACCTCCTTGCCTTCCCTGCTTTTCCTTCTCTCCTCCGTCCCCTTATTCTTTTTCCTCTACTGATATACCTTGTGTGCATTTATTTATTTAATTTAATTTTTTGTTGGTACTTTTTACATATAAATAAAGGTGGAATTCCCTGTGGTATATTTACATATGTGCATAACATGGTTTTGTTAAATTCATTCTGCATTTCCTCCCCTTTCCTGTCCCTCTTCCTGCCTGATCTCCTCCTCCTACCCCACTGATCTTTCATATATCTTTATGATATCCAATCACCCCCACCTTGTTTTTCCCCTTGTTTTGCTCTAGCTTCCACTTATGAAAGAAAATGTTCAATCCTTGATTTACTCTGTCTTAATTTACTTGTCATGATGTTTTCCATTTCTTTTTTGTTGTTGTTGTTTTTAGATATAGATGACAGTAGAGTGTGTTTTTGACATATTATACATACATGGAGTATTTCTTATTCTAATTATGATCCATTGTTGTGGTTGTACATGATGTGGAGCTTCACTCCAAATGTTTTTGGGGAGTGATGACATGAAAAAAACATTAGGTTGTAACATTCAGTGGAAAAGGTAGGATATAAGTAGGTAGGTACTAAATATTCCTAAAGTTAAAACATCAGATGTAAAGATAATACATAAGCAGAAAGATAGTGGAAGTTCATGTTCCAAATTGTTGATAGCAGTCACCCTTAGATGGTGGCATTATGAGCCATGGTGACTGTGGAATGCCATGTAGGAAAGTTTAGAAGCCATTGAAAGGTACACTGGGGAGCTGGGGATTTGGCTCAATGGTAGAGTGCTTACCTAGCATGCTTGAGGCCCTGGATTCAGTCCCCAGTACTGCAAAAGCAAAACCAAACAAAAAGGTAGGCTGGGGAATTTATCTTGAGGCTGCAAGCTGCCTTTGCATAGCAAACAGAGTTCTACTTTAAATTGCATGTGTATTCAAAACGACTTTGGGGGTGCTCATGGAGGTTATGATAAAGCACCCCAAGCCACTCTTTGGTGACAACCTTGATGATTTTTTTCACTTTTATATTTTTCTCATTTTGTAAATACTTTACAATGAATGTATATTGCTTTTCATAATCAGAAAAGGATCAAGGAAAACATTATTTCATGAAAGAAAGAAATGTCTGTGTATGTCTGTGTATTAGAATGAATGAACACAGTGTCCTTCTCCAATGGCATGGAGGCGACTGGAGGAGGCTTTGCCAGCCCAGAGCTGGCCACTCACCACTGCTCCTTCACATTGCAGCCTTGTTCTTTCTCTCACATCCATGGGCAACTCTCCTCCAGCTCTAACAACATAGCCCAGCAAAAGTTCTATCTTTATGTTGTTTATTTTTGGTTTTCTTTCTTCTGTACTGGGGTGAACCTAGGGGTGTTTTTTTCCAATGAGCTACATCCCAGCTCTTTTTATTTTTTATTTGGAGACAGGGTCTTGCTAAATTGCCCAGGCTGGCCTCAAATTTGCAATCTTACTGCCTCAGCCTCCTGAGTAGCTGGGATTACAAGTGTGCACCATTGCACCTTGCAAAGGTCCCATCCTGACTTTGCCCTTCAGAGACAGCTCCAAAGCACCCACCCCGCCGCACACACCTCCCACCAAGGGCCTTTTGGCAACAATGGGCCACTCCTCTACCTCTAAAAGTGGCCCTGGCTTTGACAAGCAAGGATCATCTACTGATTGTAGCTGTGACCAGTAGATGGCAGAGGAGAATGACTATTCTCAGTTCTAAAACTGGCATTTAAAGTGCACTTTTCCTGTTTCACAATCATTTCTTTCTATTTGGGGGAATACGATAGACTATTTTCCTTATAGTCTCCTACCTATGACCGCAAAAGTCAACAAAAGAAAACATTTTCTCAGGACTAGATATAACCTGTCTAAAGTCCATGGAGTTCTCAGCCTTCTTTCACTGAACACCAGGCTGAATTAAATAATGTTTTCCTCTGCCACTGTCCCTCAGGATTTCAAGTTATTTAGAAATTGTCTATAAAGCTGAGAAGTAAGATTGCTGCTAAAAAGCTAATGACTTAGATCTTCTCTGGAGAGGGGTCAGCTGGGAAGGAAGAATGGAAGCAATTGGGGCAGCTGAATGAAGAGAGGGAAGCACAGATGTGAACTGGGAAAGAACAGAATACCCCTGGCCAGGTGATAGGACAGGAAATGAAAAGAAAGAAGAAAAAGGAAATGAGGCCTCTTATAGGTTGGATTATATCCTCCCAAGTTCATCTGTTGAAGTCCTAATCCCCAGTCCCTGAGAATGTGACCTTTTGGAAATACAGTTGTTGCCAATGCAGTTAGGTAAATGAGGTGATATTGGACAAAGGTGGGCTCTACTCCATTATCACAGATATCCTTATAAAGGGAGGCACTTTGGACATAGACACACACACATAAGGAGAGTGCCATATGAAGATGAAAGCAGAGATCAAGGTGATACATCTGTAAGACAAGGAATGCCAAGCAAACCCCCAGAAGCCAGGACAAAGAAATGGATCAGATTCTCCTCACAGCCCTCAGAAGGAACCAACCCTGCTGATTTTAGACTTCCAGCCACCAGAGCTATAAGACAATAATCTGTTATCTAAGCCTCTTACTTTGTACAGTAGACATACGCTCTTTGGGGCCATGTAATGATAGCAGGGGATAAAATTCCTTCATTCATACCCAGGACTGATCTCATAGAAAGGAATGAGAGCTGAAGGATAGAACTTTCCTGGTCTACCAAACTGTCACCCCACTCCACAGTCACACTTAGAAGAGTTGTCTCCACTTACTATCCCCACTTGTTCACCTTTGACTCACCCCTCAACCTCTAGTCCATCTCTCTGACATGACTGTCACCAAGATCACCAGCAACCTCCATTCTGCCAAAGACTTTATCTCAGTCCTCACCTTTTCTGACCTTTCAGCAGCATCCTTCTGAAGCATATTGAATGCATATTGAATGACCTTTCAGTTCATCCTTCTGGAACACTCCCTTCACTGGGTTGTCAGGACTCCATATTCCTCGTTTTCCTCCCACCTCACTGACTGCTCCATCTCAGTCTCTGTTGCATGCTCCTTTTCCTTCTTGGCCCTACCACTAACTGATGCCCTGTGCTGGGGTTAGAGCTTAGGTCACTTCTTACTTGACATTCTCTTTCCATCAACCCCACTCACTAGTCTGTCTGCTGTCACCAACTGTGTGCTAATGAATTCTCAAACTATCTGAAGCAATATCCATCCTTGCTACCTTCACTTCAGACTCATTTACAGTGGTGTCACATTTTATTCGTGTTTATGTTCCAAAGTCAATTACTTAAGGCAGAAATTGAATATGCCCAGAAAAAAAATCTCTTCAATACCCCCAAGTGAAAGAATGCTTCCAGGGGTCTCGGTCGGTCGGTCTCTCTCTCTCTCTCTCTCTCTCTCTCTCTCTCTCTCTCTCTCTCTCTTCTGTCACACACACTATCATCTTTAGAATGTCTTCAGTTCAGGGAGATGGTCATGTTAGAACTGAGAGCCACTGGAGGAATAGGAGAGCCACTTCTTCCATCTCACACTCATTCCAGAGTACATGCTCACTTGGCCAGAAGGCAGGTGGAACTGCAAAAATACTTTCCACTGTGATTTTCCTTTTCTTTGAAAGCATGAGTTGAGTTGCATGTAGGTAAGTTGAATGCTTGTGTGGCACTACTGCTGGAGATCTCCACTTGGATGTCCCATAGACATCTTAAACTCAACCTATCCCAAACTGAACTGAATTCATTGTAACTCCCATAAACTTCCTCCTTCTGGGTTTTCAGTGAATGGCAGCACCATCCAACCCTGGCAATCCTCAAACCCCTTCTCTATTTTGATGGGCAGCATGAGTGATAGCCTGGGGTTTGCTGGTGATATGCTTGGAATTGACCAGTGAACTAACAGTTTGGTGAAGGCAAAGGGAGACATCTCTGTGGAATGGTCCTAGTTGAGGTGTAAACTTAATTTAGGAACATCCCTAGGAGATCCAGAATAACATCAGGACCTGCTCTATGGGAGTAGACATAGGACATACTATTGAGGGATCACTTCCAGAACCCTGACCATATATCTAGAAAAAAAGGCCCATTTAAGATGTCCAGAAGGACTCTCAATGACCCTATGTTTTATGACACTTTTCTGTATGACCAATGTATAATTAACCTCTGGACAAGTCCTATAGAATTATGTCTTAGTTGCTCTCAGGGATTGGCAAACTTGGGCCATTGACCATATAGAACCCACTGTCTTTGCAAATAAAGTTTTATTTCAACACAGCTGTGCTCATTTCTTTTCAGGTAACCTTTGGCTGCTTTTGTACTAAAACAGAAGAATTGATTGGTTGCCAGAGAGACCATATGACTTGAAAGTCTAAAACATTTAGTATCAGGTCCTTTCGAAAAGAATGCCAATCACTGATCCAGTCTGCGGTTGTCTGAGTCCCTATCACTGAAGGTTAGGGTCCCTTAATATAGCACCTATAAGCCTGCAAATTGGCCTTGATAGTAAGTGCATATCTGATAGCATTTAACTCACAGAATTCACACATAAGTACTCAGAACAAAAATTAAAGGAGATGAAAACATGATTTGGTACAGCACTTTTACCCCCCC
>JAJEJO010032426.1:0-12689 GCA_020662805.1 Glaucomys volans
TTCAATCACCAGTAAATCACACACACAAAACATAAAACATAAAACAAAACAAAAATGTCAAAAAGTTAGCTATGGAAAATGTACACAGGAATAACATTGTTTGCCATTAAGAAGAGAAACTGATTGGCTGAGAAAGATGACTTACTTTTCTCCCAATTTCTTTTTTATACTATTTTTTTTTTTATATCAGGGACTGAAGTACTTAATCACTGAGCCACATCCCCCTGGCCCTTTTTATTTATTTATTTATTTATTTATTTTGAGACAGGGTCTTGCTAAATTGTTTAAGGCCTTGTTAAGTTGCTGAGGATGGCCTTAAACTTGAATCCTCCTGCCTCAGCCTCTGGAGTTGCTGGGATAAGAGGTGGGCACCAACACTCCCTGCTCTCTTTAACTTTTTGAGTTTCAAACCTGGAGTTATGTAGTGGCCATTTAATTTAAACAAAATTTAAATTTAAAAAGGAAAAATGTAAACAAGGCTAATGGAAGTCAAATGGTTTGCCCAAGGTCAGGCAGCATGTGGGTGGCAGGGGTCAGAGCCCAGCAACCTTCCCTATGTCTACCACACCACCTTGCTTCTGTGTCACACTCTTCCCCTTTCCTTTTCTCCCTCCATCCTTGGTGGTTCAAGCTCCCAAATCTGTTTCAGAGGGTGGGCTAGAAATGGAGGGAATTCCAGGGGGGAAGTAGAGACAAAATGGCTGGGAGCTGCCCAGTCACAGAAGGGGGCAAAAGCAGTCTCAGGAGGCAGCAGGGTCTCAAGCTCAGGGATAGACCTGGATCACTGCCTCTGTTGCTCAGTGAGCCCCTTGGATCACTGGTGAGTTCCCTCAAGTGCCAGCATAGTTCTGGGAGTCCACCAAATGCCAGGACCCAGCTGTTCTCTTAGGATAGAATGCCTGATCTCTGTCCACCCCACTTCAAATCTTCAACTTTTTCCTCACTTACCTCTTGTTGGGGTCTTTCAGCTTCAGTCTGCTCATCAACTGGTCTCAGACTCACTCCACCTGGACTAGTAGGAAAGATTTCAGTGAGTTGTGAGGTCCAGAGGGAGCCTGGTTCCCAGTGGGGGGTAAAGGAAAGCTTGGGAGAAGACAAGGGGGTGGGCTGGCTGGAGTCCAGTTCTGAAGCTGTTTCAGACAGGGGCAGAGTCTTTCCCTCTGCTCTGGGAATGTGCAGGGGCTCTCAGAGTCAGGATGAGCCTGGGGCCAGTGGCCAGGGAGCTTCAATGTCACAGGAGTGAAGCAGCAGTGGGAGGGGTCTAAGAATCAGCACTGTCATCTCTCTGATCTTGGGACAGAGATGAGGATCAGGGGAGAATTCTGAGCAGAATCTGCCCGATTCTTGCTGGGAGAGACCTTTGGGGAAGATTCCTGAGCCCTGAATGCTCTTTGCCTCCACCACCAAAGCCCCTGGCACTTGTTTCCCGGACTTACGTACAGCTGGCTCAATTCTGCCACTGTCACCCCCATCCTCACCCCATAGAGCTAGAATGGGGGTGCACCAGGTCTCTGAACCGCAGAGGCCATAGTCCTCAACACCTTCTTGGTTCTTCCTAAGTGTTCCTCTTTCTTCAATCACTTAACTAAGAGAGGCAGAACTGAAACACAGGATGGTGAGGCCCAGGAAAAACGAGAACCCTGCCTCCCAGCTCCCAGCAACAAGGGGCCTACAAGAGGGAATGAGAGTGGTATGAGGAGGTGGTGGTGATACCCTGGAAATAGGTTTGCCCCCACCGGTCTGGGTGTCCCTCTTTCCTGAGTAGGTTTCTCTCTGCCCCATCAGGAAATCTCATCTTGACTATTACAAATGCAGCTTCTCCCAGGTGAGGGGTGCTGGGGATTGAACTCAGGACCTCACACATGTTAGGCAAGGGCTCTACTACTGAGCTCTCTGCTCAGCCTGTCTCAGGTGGTCCTATTTCTGAGCTTCCACATCCCCCAATCCCCCAATCTCTCTTATGAACCCTAAGATTCAAAAGACCCAGCAGGGGAGAGATTTGGGTCCAGGATCTCTAGCATTCTATTATTCTCTCTCACAGACAGCTTCTGGGAATTTTTCTTCAACTTCTATGCTCTTCCTCAGTTTCCCAGCCTGTTTTCCCCAAGCTCCAATCCATGCCTTGGTGAGGCTGAGTGAGCAGCAGCCTGCTCACCAACTAGGGGTTGAAGATGTGACCCACAAACACCTCCCACCTTACCCAACCTGCCCTCACGCAACTCCAGCGTCCACTCAGTCCTCCAAAATTCTGAGCACGCTCACTGGGACCTACCTGCCCTACAGCGGTCCCACTGTTCAACCTGCTGGCCTGAGGTCCTCGATGCCTCTGAACCTGGGACCAAGGTTCCGAAAGCAGACTCGTGGCGGGCGCGGCCAGCTTGAATGCCGTCTAGTCCAGGGCGCTGTCTCTTTCTGTCACCAAGTTGCTGCGCCCCCAGGACGGCGAGGCTCTGACCAAACCCGCATCACCGACACGGCGGGCGGGGTTCTGGACCTGGGAACTCTGAGCCCGGCCCCGACAGCCCTGCGGAGCTCAGTCGGGTCCTCTCCGAGCCTCCTGCCTGCAGGCCGGGGAGCGCGCTGCCGCCGCCGCACCCCGGCGCCAGGTGCCGCCCCCGCTCCAGCCCTGCGCCAGCACCGCCGCCTCCTTCCGGACAGCGCGGGGCGCTCGGAGGGGCTGGTGGGCACGGCCGGCAGGCAGCGGCCCCTGGCGGCTCAGGGCAAGAGGAGGGAGGAGAGAACCACTGGCCGCTCCAGGTTGGGTCAGAGGGACAGCTCGCCGGTGCAGTGCAGGCCAGGGTAACCCGGAGCAGGTCTTTCAAAACCCCGCCGGTCTCCTGGCGCTGGTCCTGTGGTTCAGGGGAAGGAGATGATGCTCGGGAGGTGAAGTGCGGGAGGCTGGAAATGAGGAGTCACTGCCCAGACCTGCAGGGTTTCTTCAGCTTTGAAGATTCTAGAACTGTATTGTCCAATCGGGTAGTCGCTAGCCGCATATTATTTGAATTTAAACGCATTAAAACTTTACTTAGGTCTCAATTGCTATTTAAAGTGTCCCGTCGCCACAAGAAATTAGGGACAACTGTACTGGGCAGAGCAGATATAGAACATTTCCGTGGTTGCACAAAAGTGTTCCTGGCCCTTACCCTACTAGGGCTTGATCCCAGGGGCCCTCTATTGAGTTACATTCCTAATCCTTTTAATTTTTTATTTTGAGAGGAGATTCTTTTTTTGGGGGGGGGATATATATGTGTACACACACACACACACGTATGTTTTTAGATATACATGGCAGTAAGGTGTATGGATGAGGTCTTGCTAAGTTGCCAGGACTGCCCTCGGAACTTGTGATCTTCCTGCCTCAGCCTCTGGAGTCAGCAGGATTACACACATTCACCATCGGACCCAGCCACAACCCTCTTTTCAGCAGTTCTCTCCTAGACGGATATCTGGAAGGCAACAGTAAATATTCCTACCCCAGAAATGGTGCCCTTAGTGCCAGGAACAAGGGTAGTAATAAGCTGGTGAATGGTCCTATGGATGATGGGTGTGAGTCTCAACTTGGGAACCATATTCTGGGACCCAGTGTCTGCATCAGAAAAATTGTAGTATGATGTCCACTGTGTATGTATTTATTTAGGTACTGGGGATTGAACCCAAGGGTGCTTTACCACTGAGATACATCCCCAGTCCTTTTTTTGAGACAGAGTCTCATTAAGTTGCTTATGGCCTTGCTAAATTGCTGGGGCTGGCCTCAAACTTGCCAATCTTCTTTCAAGTCTCTGGCATTACAAGCATGCCCCACTATGCCTGGCACTTGTATAATTCTTTATAGGATTATATTCTGTATGTGAAAAGTATTAAACAAATGAAGGGCAGAGGTGTTCTGTGAATTTTTCTCTTCATAGGAGGGACACACCTCTTACTATAACGGGGTTCTGAGGTTGGGATAATGTGAAGGGAAAAGGCAAGGAGGAAGAAATGGTAAGTAAACTCTCCCTAAAACAGTGAATAATAAAAATAATCAGTTCTAGGCCCTGAGCTGCTACATGTAGACTGAGAGAAAGGGGCCTCTCTTGAGGCTATCCAGTTCCCCTCCCTGGCTAAACATAGATCAGAGTGTCATCAGTCTCAGCAGAGAAAAACATCCCACAGGTTTGCTTCTTCCCACCCTGCTACCTTTCTCCTCTTACCTTCTGCCACCTTGGGATGGGTAGGGGTGATGACCTCCTTACCAGGTCTGGGGCAGTCTGAGGCTGGAGGAGGTGCCATGGTGCCAGGAATAGGTGAATGGCTCAGGGAGATGAAAGTCCTAGGGTTTGGGTTGGGCTGGGGTGTTTTTCAGCAGCCCAAGGAAGCTGCTGACTTCCCTGATGATCATCTGGTGCAGAAGAAAGGGATCTCCAGGCCCTAGCTCTGTGGCCTATTTTTGCAGCCACTCCATAGATGCTGGGAAGAGCAGGGAATAAGGAGCTGTGTGACACTGAGAAGTGATAAGTAAACTGTCCCAGAAACACTGAATAATAAAAATAGCCAGGAGTCATATTTTTCTTCAGTCTTTGACTTGCCAGTGAAGTTATGCCATTTATCAGATAGCTGGCTCCAGTTTTTCTCAAACAGGAGGGGAACACTCATAACAAGCAGCAGTGTGTTCTTTGTCCCTGTCTTTGCTGCTGTATGTGTTTTGGGGTCTGATGTTTTTTCCCTCCTGTGACTTAATTTTCTCTTGCTTTCTGCCCAAAGCTCAAGCATAATCGCAGTAAGTCCATACACCTGAGTGACCATTGTAGGATTTTTATTTGGAAGCTGCAAGGAAAGCCATCCCTTTTGGGAGCACAGTTTATCCTGGGGGACAGAGTAGGGTATGGCCAGGAAGCACCCAGTGGACAGAGCCTAGAGGTGGTGTCCCAACCATGAACTGGATTCCAGTGACCTGTGATGGCTACCCCAACTTGCATTAGGGCCACAGAAGCCTTGACCTCATTTGAACTGTTGGTGTCTCTGGGGCCTAGAATGACACCATGTTTAGGAATAGAGCTCTTCCCAGATCAGGTCAGTACCACCCTCCCCCAGGAAGCAAAAGGGAGAAAGAACGAACATCCCACCAGGTGCTAGGTCGAGTTTCAGTCTTTCAGCAAGTGGGCTTTTTAATCGGCCTAGGCAGGCGCTTTAACCTGGCCTCTGTCTCCCCCTGGCGGCAGAGAACTTGCTTAGCCCACGGGACACAGTTTCTGCGAGGAGGATAGCAGCGGAGGAACCTCATTCCTCTAACTGCCATCATCTTCTTCCTAACTCTCCCTCCCCTGATTGAAAGAAATTATCTTGGGTTTGGGTGTCAGGAGACTGGCGTGGGTGTGAATCTCTCAATGGTTGTATGATTTCTTCGGGCACGTCATATTAAATGACAGGTACGCCGGGCACGGTGGCGCACGCCTGTAATCCCAGCACCTGGGAGGCTGAGGCAGGAGGATCGCGAGTTCAAAGCCAGCCTCAGCAACTTAGCGAGGCCCTAAGCAACTCAGTGAGACTCTGTCTCTAAATAAAATACAAAATAGGGCTGGGGATGTGGCTCAGTGGTAGCGTGCCCCTGAGTTCAATTCCCAGTACAAAAAAAAAAAAAAAAAAGGTGCATCCAGTCCCGTCTCATTCGTAAAATGGGCATGATAATTGGTGTGCGGTATAAGTGATCTAATGTATAGAATGTGCTCTGAAAAAGGCCTCCTGTCCAGTACGTCCTCAATAAATGGGATTTACTTATTATGTTGTTATCCTTACGGGTGAAAGTCTAAATGTGGGTGTAGGGGAAAGATTCTGAGAAAAGTGGGGTGTGAGTGACAACCGCTCTTCCGCAAGTGGAAGTGATTTTCAGAGGTAACAGTACCGTCAAGAGCCCACGAATTAACCCAGCTCTCTGATCCAAGGTGGTCGGCTGTGACCTGCATGGTTACCATTGCCTTCACCCAGCACCAGCTCGCTGCTCTCGCTTTCACTCCAGTAGCTCCAGTCGGAGGTGTTGTCACACCAGCTGTTTCACACCCAGCGGCCCCGAAGCGGCTGTTCCGCTCTGAAGTCATCCGCTCCGTTGCCCTGCAGGCAAGCTGACCAACCCGAACCAGGAGCGGGAAGACCGCCTCCCACACCCTCGTCACAATAGGGAAGGTCTAGCTGATGTCTATCCTACAGCACGACTGAAATACAATTTCCTTCTCTCAGACCCCTTCCCACAGACCCTTCTTTCCCTGAGAAACTGCGGCGGGACGAAGCCGGAATGAGGCGAAGAAGTTGCCGGGAGCCGGTGGGACGGTTCCCGGGTGGCCTAAAGCTAGGGGAAGTTTTGTCCCCCACCGGCCCAACCGGCTGGGAGCCAATGGCCTGGAAGGACCAAGTAGAGCGAGCACCGCCCACGCCGAGCCCTAGGGGCGGGGCCTGAATGGGGCGGGGCCACGCCGAGGGCGGGGCAGGGAGGCAGCATGCTAAACCGGGTGCGCTCGGCGGTGGCGCACCTGGTGAGCTCTGGGGGCGCTTCGCCTCCGCGCCCCAAATCCCCGGACCTGCCCAACGCTACCTCGGCGCCACCGGCCGCCACTCCAGAAACGCCCAAGAGCCCTCCAGCGAGGCCGGGGAGCGGGACCGGGGCATCCGCGAAGACGGCAGAGGCTCGAGCGAGCTTCTCCAGACCGACCTTTCTGCAGCTGAGTCCCGGGGGGTTACGACGCGCAGACGACCACGCGGGCCGGGCTGTGCAAAGCCCCCCGGACAGGGGCCGCCGCCTACCCTGGAGCACGGGCTACGCCGAGTGAGCGCCCCCTCGGGGCACCCAAACCTGGACGGGACTCCCACCCCTCCCCAATTCTGCATCCCCTCTGCAGGGATGCGTCCCCCTTGCCGCGCTCGGAGCCAGGAGCCCCCTTTCCCCGGGACCTTTGCTATCCTCTGGGCTTCGGGCCCCACCCCCTCCGGCCCCTCTCTCCAATCGGGTGCAGCCTGAATCACCTTCCTCAGGACCTTGTAACTCGTTGATCCCCCTCACTCTCGCCGCCTCAGGACCCCGTTGTCGCCCAGAACTCAGAGGGTGGAGGGCCCTGCCAAGGATGAGTTGTCCGGTTCTTAGTCGCGGCCCGGCAGTTTAAAGGCTAAGGGACTGCGGGGTGGGGACGGTTGTTCAAGAAGGAGCGGGGTTCCTTCTAACAGGGAGATAGCGGTTGGAAAGACTCACTCAGCAGCTTCCCAGCCCTAGAGCCCCAGTTCCTTGTCCCTCTTACCGTTCCCCTCCCCCTCCACACCCAGAAATAGCCCGACACCAGAAGGCCGCCGGCCTCCCAGGGCGGGGGAGGGGGCAGCCCAGGCAGCGGGAGGGTACCCTTTGGACCACGTTCTCTCGACGGACCTACTGGCACTGGCAGATCAAGGAAATAGACCCTTTGACCCGGACGGCGGGCGTGCTCCTAGGCTGCGTGTATTTTTAATGCATCTACTGGAAAGCTGAGCCCTGAGGGAGATGGGGGACACAGATCACTGAGAGAGGTGGCTGGTGGTCCGGTGGCCCCACCACCACCTCTTTTAGCTTCCTACAGGGAGAAGTTTGTGTTAAGTGGCTCCCAGTCCAGGTGGGCCTATGCTCCTATTCTTATTTCAATTCCTCTTTCCAGATCTGGGCTGAAATACTTCCTTACTGCCAAAGAGGCAGAAACTTTTACTGGGTAGTTTTAGGGTGAGGGTGGGTATGCCTATGAGTTGTGGGGTGCTGGGGACAAAGTACTGGGAGAACTGATTGAGGTTGGAGGTGGAATGTAGGATCTTGTTTAGCAGGGAAATAAAACTTCCTACCCCCATCTTGCCTCCTCCAGCAGAACCCCTGAGGGAGCCTCCTTTGCCAAGAATGGGGGGAACTGAGGCAGGCAGGTGCTACTGTCTACCTTTCTATGAAGTAGGGCCTGCCACCCAGACAGTACTCCTTATCAGCCCTCCCTGCTCCTTTTCTCTCTGGCCTGGATCCCAGGTGGCTGTGACCTTTCTCAGCTTGGCCAGCAGGGGAGGATGTGTGTGTCTAGGTGGGGGTTATTCCAGGACCTGGTCTGGTGTCCAACCTGATGTGGTCACTCTGGCCTGGCAGGGTCATCAATGCTGGCAAGAGCCGGCACAATGAGGACCAGGCTTGCTGTGAAGTGGTGTATGTGGAAGGACGAAGGAGTGTTACAGGGGCCCCTAGGGAGCCTAGCCAAGGCCAGGTAAGATCTTGCCCCTTCTTCTAGCTTCCAGAGACACAGACACTTCCTAGGGATTTCAGGCATCTGGTTTTATATATGAGACCTGGAAGAATTACCTCCCAACTCACTAGCTGTGTGTTTGCACAGAACCCTTACTTGGCATTGATTCACTAAGTTCTGCCGTGTCAGATGAATATTTACTTTTCTCCTTCAAATGTAGATGTTCGTGTATTTATGGATAATTTAATTAATCACTGATGCTGATTTTTGCATCTTTTATCCTCTGAATTTGGCTTTTTTGAGGCTTTCCTTTCTTTTGACACAGTGTACCCTGGGTGAATAAGTGAATAAATTTAATTTGTCTGTAATGCCAACATTGGACTGCCTCTGTGATGTTTATATGGATGCCTACAGTCTTGTTCTTCTCCTGGTACTATACACACACACACACCGACTTACTCACCTTTAACTTTTCCTCCACCAGGGATTCTGCTTCTACTATTGGGGCCTGTTTGATGGGCATGCTGGGGGTGGAGCTGCCGAAATGGCCTCCCGGCTCCTGCATCGCCACATCCAGGAGCAACTAAAGGACCTAGTAGAAATACTTCAAGACCCTTCACCACCTCCCCTCTGCCTGCCATGCACCTCAGGGACCCCAGATTCCTCTGATTCTTCTCACTTGATTGGTCCTCAGCCCTGCTGGTCTTCGCAGAAGGAAGTGACCCATGAAAGCCTGGTAGTAGGGGCCATTGAGAATGCCTTCCAGCTCATGGTGAGTGGGTGGCCTGGGCCAAAGGCTGGCTAGGCAGACACTCTGGCCAACTCTGTGTGAGAGTCAGGTGGCCTCAGGGGCTGACCCTCTGAATCCATATACCTTTGAGAGCCAGAGAAGAGTTTGGTTCTGAGGGGAGGCAGAAGGGACAGTTACTCCCATGTATTTCACTACTTTCCAGTGTGGTCTGGCTGGGCCAGGTGATTTCTGCAGATGGGAGTGGGGAGGGTGACTCTGTGTCTGCAAACTCTTCTTTTACTCCCCTTCCTCTTGACCCTTCCTCACTTGGCAGGATGAACAGATGGCTCGGGAGCGGGAGCGGCGTGGCCACCAAGTGGAGGGGGGCTGCTGTGCACTGGTTGTGGTGTACCTGCTAGGCAAGGTGTATGTGGCCAATGCAGGTGACAGCAGGTATGGAGGAGGAGGGCTTTGAAAGTGGCTACAAGGGACCACACTTTCTAGGATGGGGAATAGAAGAGTGAGGTGGTGGGGGGTTAAAAGTCAAAGATTGGACTTGGCATGGTGTCACATGCCTGTAATCCCAGCAACTCAGGAGGCTGAGGCAGGAGGATTACAAATTCAAGGTTTTAACCACAGCAACTTAGTGAGACCCTGTCTCAAAATAAAAAGGGCTGGGGTTGTAACTCAGTGGTAAAACTCCCCTGGGTTCAATCTCCAGTACCTTAAAAATAAATATTTTTTAAAAAAATAAGTGATTGAAGTGGTTTCAGGGACCATAGATACAAAGAAAGGCCTGAAATATCCACAAGGAGAGGAAAGATCGAGTCCTGGGTAAAGAATCCTAAGTGGAAGGCCTGGTCCCTCTGGAATTATCCATGAAGGGGGCTGAGGAGAGCCAGGCCTTTTCTGTCTCTGGGCAGGGCCATCATTGTCCGGAATGGTGAAATCATTCCAATGTCCCGGGAGTTTACCCCGGAGACTGAGCGCCAGCGTCTTCAATTGCTTGTAAGTAGGAACTAAACTTCCTACCCCCATTGTTTACTGGTTCTTGTGCCTTTCTGCACCCTGTGTCCCTGAGATCTCTCTCTCTGTCTCTCTGTCTCTTTCTCTCTCTCCCTCTCTCTCTCTCACACACACACACACACACACACCACCACCACCACCACCACCACCACCACCAAACACAGAACACTCCCTACTGGGAGCTTCCTGAGAAGGCGGGTATGTGGACTATGGAGTGCAGGGCTGAGCCCATGGGATAATCCCACAGGAAGGAGGCCTGAGTTGGCCTACAGCACCCACTGTGGCCCTAGCTGAGGAAGGAAGTGAAATCAGAGGTGGGGGGAAGGGAACAGCAAAGGCCCCTGGGCTCTGGAACTGACTGCTTGGTTACTGAATCCTGGTTTGTGTTCTCTGCTAATTGTGTGACCTTTGACAATTCCCTTAACCTCTCTGTGAAGCAACAGTTCCTGCCTCATGGATTGTTGTGAAGAGTAAATGAGTTAATTTGTGTTAACATCCGAATAGCACGTGGCATGTGGACCTTTACTTAAAGGTCTGCTATTATAAATATCATCTAGTCAGGTATTACATGGAACACCTGTAATTCCAGCAACTCAGGAGCCTGAATCAGGAGGAGCACAAGTTGGAGGCTAGCCTCAACAAATTAGCAAGACCCTGTCTCAGAATAAAAAATAAAAAGGGCTGGGAATGTAGCTCAGTGGAAAAGCACTCCTGGGTTCAATCCCCAATACTGCAAAAGAAGAAAAAAAAATCAACATCATCTATGTATTGTACCAGGGTATGCTGTGAGTGTAACGCCCTCTGGCCCTTTGCTCTCTCTGGCCATTCTCAATCCCAGGGCTTCCTGAAACCAGAGCTGCTGGGTGGTGAATTCACCCACCTTGAGTTCCCCCGCAGAGTTCAGCCCAAGGAGCTGGGGCAGAGGATGCTGTACCGGGACCAGAACATGACTGGCTGGTAACACTTCCCTCAGAGCTGGGCTGTTCCCATGGCAACCCCACCAGTCCCTCACCAGTAGCAGGGTGGAAGCTGAAGGCTGGGCCAGGCTGGGAGTTGGGGGTTGTAGCCCTCCTAAGGGTTTGTGTGAGGGTGTGTAGCTCCTAGAAGAGAGGGGCTTTGATGCCTAGGTGATGCCTCCTCTACTCCCCCCTCCCCAGGGCCTACAAAAAGATCGAGCTGGAGGACCTCAGGTTTCCTCTGGTCTGTGGGGAGGGCAAAAAGGTAAACTCCATGGTAGAGGTGGGAGAGGGCAGGAGGACCCACCACAACTTGTCTAGGGAGGTGGAGGTTCTACCTGAGGGTAGGGTGGGAGGGTTCTAGGGTTTCAAGAGCCTAACAGAGGATAAATAGCAGCACCCCCCATGTTTCCCTCAGGCCCGAGTAATGGCCACTATTGGGGTAACCCGGGGATTGGGAGACCACAACCTTAAGGTCTGCAGTTCTACCCTGCCCATCAAGCCTTTCCTCTCCTGCTTCCCTGAGGTGAGCTGTCTGGGGGCCCCTTAACTATACCTTCCCTTCTCTGTGGGTCTCAGGCTGGCTTTCATGCAGGGGCCCTTTATCCCCAAGCTCCCTGTCCAGCAAACTCCACACCTCAATCCTCTTTCCCCATCAGGTACGAGTATATGACCTGACACAGTATGAGCACTGTCCAGATGATGTGCTAGTCCTGGGAACAGATGGCCTGTGGGATGTCACCAGTGACTGTGAGGTAGCTGCCACTGTGGACAGGGTGCTGTCGGCCTATGAACCCAATGATCCCAGCAGGTAGGGGTTGCATGGCATGATGGTAAGGGGATGGTATTGGCAAAGGAAAGGGTAAAGGGAAGCAGTGCTTGGGACCCACACGTGGGCCTCTGTATCTATCTTCCCATATACATGAATGTGCACATGTGCTCCTGGCAGGTATACAGCTCTGGCCCAAGCTCTGGTCCTGGGGGCCCGGGGCATCCCCCGGGACCGTGGCTGGCGTCTCCCTAACAACAAGCTGGGTTCCGGGGATGACATCTCGGTCTTCGTCATCCCCCTAGGAGGGCCAGGCAGTTACTCCTGAGGGGCTCAGCCACATCCCTCCCACCACCATCCCAGCTTCTCCATGCTTACTCCTCTCACAGCCCAAATTCTGAAGTTGTCTCCCTGACCCTATAGTGGCAGTTTAACTAAAAAAGGGATGTCCACGAGATCCAGAACTACAGCTTTTGGCAAATAAACCCAATGGATAAAGGTTTGTGTCTTTGTTTGCTTTGATTAGAAACTGAAAGGTAAGGGAAAGTTCTGTGGGGTGGTGGAAAGGACACCAGGACAGTCCCCCAAATGAAGTTTTTCTCCAGTTTCTTTCTTCTGCCCTCTCCTCTCCTCTCCTCACTCCATACACTTGTCATGAGTGTTCTCAGACACTTCTGTAGCTTCATCCTTCTGCTGATGTGTCTTCCAAATTGGTGTCTCTTCCCAGATCTTTCCTAAGCTTTAGATCCACACATAACAGGTGATCTCCCAAACATCTCCATGTAAGCCCACTGGCACTTTACCTCAACACACCCCAATCCACCATTTACCCCACAAACATGCTTCTTCTCCTGCTTCATCCTCTCAAAGGGCACAAGCTTGGCTGCTCAAGTTAGAAATCTTGGAGTTGTAACCCTTGGCTTTTATTTATTTATTTATTTTATCATGCTAATCAATCACTAAGTACCATCGTGCTACCTGATGACAATGGGCTACATATATGA
>JAJEJO010032446.1:0-20361 GCA_020662805.1 Glaucomys volans
GTCTCATCTGCCAGAATCTATGTAAAATTCCCAAGCCAAAGATTTGTTGGAAAATATTTTGGCACTCGCCTTTGCTTGATTTGTAGAATAAAGCAAGATCCTCTAAATTATCCATGGTCTTTTGTGCCTTTGCTATCACATATAGCAGGTTGCTATCAGAACTCTTAGAACTAATGGTATGTCAAGGGAAGGTGGTGAAGATGAGTGCAGGCACCTCAACTCAACTTTTAGTGTAGCCTGACTCTTATTTTAGTTGAAGTACCTGTACTAAATCAACTGAATTTGTCCTGCTTTTGGTTGTTACTATATATGGCCCATCCGACACAATTAATTAAATCTTTAGTCCATTAACTCATGCATGTATCATTTTTAAAAATTTCCTAAGTATGCAGGAAGTCACAATGGTCCTTTTAAAATCTAAATCAGGTCGTCCTGTTTCTCTGATCTAAAGACTATGGTGGTCTTCTCTTCCACGTGGGAAAAGTCAGAGTTCCTTCACTATTTCCAATGTGCCATGTCACCTGCCTCCTGGCCTCACCTCCTCTTCTCCTCCCAACCTTCCTTACTTGCTTATTCAATAGTTGTGCCTCACTGGCTTCCCTGCCATTCAAATGTCCACTCACACTCATCTCCTTGGCCACCTTGTTGCTGTGCCTAAATCGCTCTTCATGCTAACACCCACACAGCTCATCTTCAGCTCCTTCAGTCCGTAAACAAATCATGCATTTTCAATGAGGTTACCCTGCTCACCAGATTCCTACTGTAGCCTCTCACCACCCAGGATGTCCAGTGCCTTTCACTCTGCTTTACAATTTTTAGCACATAACCTCTTCAAACACACTACATATTTTGCTCACTTAGGAGCTCACTTCATTTCTCCTTCTAATAGAATATGCATTCAAAGAGGGTAAAGAGCATTTCCCTTTAGTTTTGATTTCTTTTTCCCTAGTGTATCTCAAGCATCTAGAACAGTGACTGGTTTGTTGTAGTTATCGGTTTTGTTCTGGAGTGAATGAACAGGTATTAATCCTGAATCTTTTATTTTGTCCAAGTATTAGTTCAACTAACTTAAGGAAGGAGGTTTTAACAAATAAAAACTAAAGAATGACAAGAGAAGTCTATGCCATTCCAGAAAATTTCTGCCATGCTTTTTGAGCTCATTTAGTTAGCTAAGAGGGAAGAAGGTGAGCTGTGGTGTTTTGGAGACAGAAGTTGCTATTGGAAGTGAACAGACACCATGTTGTATAAAGCATCCTGCTTTGGCAGGAGGGAGCCCAAAGCAAAGATAAGTTTTCAAGTCAGTTAAAGGACCACCTACAAACAATCACCAGCCAGAGACGGAGTGTTAGAAAGAGCCAATGCAGATATCCACTATTGAATGCAAAGCAGAGAAGCAGAGTGGATCAGAACACCCAAGGGTGAGATCTGGAGAGTGGTACTACCTCAAAACCCAGGGTGGGCAGGGATATTGCTCAGTTGGTAGAGTGCTTGCCTTGCATACACAAGGCCCTGGGTTCAATCCCCAGCACTGCACATGCACACAAATAACCCAGGGTGCTCTGGTTCTCAGCTTTGCCCTAAGAGTTCTTTCCAATGGGGATACACCAAGCATTCAACTGGATGGACAAGAGAAGGTATGGTATTAGATTATCAAGGAAGAGGCAGGTGGCACTTAGACCTAGAACAAGCAGAGAAATGGCATGAGGTGAAGCACTCATGACCCCATGCCCTGACTGAGCAGGGGTCGGGGGCTTCTTTTCATTGAGTTCTGGACAGCCAACTTAGGTCTAGAAATTTACCTGAGTGTATGATTGCTAATTCAACAATTGTTTCTAATATTGTTAATCCATTTAATATCAACATTAACTACTCAGGCAATAATGAGTAAGGCAATGACTCCACAAATGAAGGATCTTAAGGTTGGTTTGAATACAAAAGCATTGCTAACAAAGGTGTTTTCAAAATTCTCTTATTATGAGCACTTTTAACATATAAAATGTGGAGAGACTGGTATAGCAAATCCATGTTTCTGTTTCTTAGGTGTAATGCTCTTCCTTTCCTGTCTAATTTTCTTTCTTCTCTAGCTAACTTGGCCATGGACCATCTTCCACAACTCACTGGGGTTAGTTTGAAGGGATTTAAATTTTATATACACAGAGGGAGGGTGAATGGTATCAAAGGCCAAAACCGAAACAAAGTATAAATCAATAGCACTAGTAATTGATTCAATCTGATGACTATGATCCCCACGTACAGTGTGGAAAATAACAGTGGCAATATTATTAAAGAGGAAAACTAAATATTAACTTAGAACTTCCTTTCCTATGTTTAAGACATTAGGCTACAGGCTTTTCAAGCTTTTATTTATTTTTTAACTTTCCCAACTCAATGAATTATTAGCTTCATCTTGCAAATAGAGAAGTGGGGATTTATGGAGAACAGGTAATCTTCTCTGGACTGCAGAAGAAGTAGGTAATAGAACTGGAATCAGATCTCCCATCTGTCTGAACCTACAGTTAAGAGTTCTAATCATCCTCTGTACCAGTGAAATACAGGAACAGAAATGAAAGGCTATAGACAATTGATGCATGCTTTCTGTGTAGTGAGAATTTCTTTATTCCAATTTTTAAAGATCAGATTTTCTGACAAATTTTCATGGGGATAATTTTTCTGTTAAGATTATTTGGTAAAATAACAGCTGTTTTACAATCTTTCAGGGACAGCATTTTTGAACAGCAGAACATTGAACACTCTGGATTAGTGTAAGCCCCTTTCTCTTCTCATTGCCATCACCCTCTGGACCTGTAATGGCCTTCTTGCTCAGTCAGTATCATGATAAGACTGTTGTGTAAAAAGTCTCAACTTCAGAATGCCCCCCAGTCCACTTTCAATGCCTTTTTAATTAGATTTTATTCCATTTTTCTTAATGGAAGCTTTACACAGCTAAGTTTCAAAATACTTGGATTCTCAATGCTAACCTATTAGGTTTATCCAGCCAGACATGTAACTTTCTATACCTTAGATGTCTTACCAGTAAAATGGGTTTGCAGCTCTAAATAGATTATTTCCAAATTAGCTTCAACTCTAAAAACTCAATGAAATAGTCCATTTAGGGGAAAATGTTTTACCTTTGTAGATTAATTAAAGATTAAAATAGTAATAAGGTACCATCATGCATTTACTATGGTCAGATAGTTTGTCTTCTTTAAAAAAGATTGTAATTTTCTATTGCTAATGGAAACTACTCTTGGAAGCTTTCCAGTTCTTTTTAAGTAAAATACTGTGTGCATGAGATGTCTTTGCATCTCTTTCATGTTTATAGATGGTCTCTATTCAAAAAGGGCTTCCCTCGTCTTCTTATTCCCATCTGATTTCTGAGCAATTATAGCTACTCTCTATTGAACTAGATGGAATAATCGTTCTCTTTATGTTCCTGCCTAAGAGTGCACACAGCCATACTACTCTTGACACTAGAAAGAAGGTAATTATGTTTAACCAAAAAGGGACACTTGCTTAACAAGGACAGCTAAACGTGTTAGCTTCAGGCAAGGCTCAGCGGCCTGGTTGGGCATTTGGACATTCCCAGTCTTGCCTCACTGCTGCACAGATGTCAGGGACCTTGCAGGTGAATCCCAGCATGTCTGCACCCAGGGAGTGGTATCATGAGCTGGTGCTGAGCTATCGAGGTGGCATATGGCTCTACCCCTCCATTTGACAACTTTATTAGTTCTATCTCTAGTTCAAGTTTGTAGCTCTGCAAATATCAGGGCTGCTATTTACCATAGCCACATCACTTCTTTCCCATCCCTTCATACTTACTTGTTTAATTGGCTGGATTGGGAAAGTTTTGTAATGATTTGAGCAGTTGCTAATAAAGGAAGAGAAGGTCCGGCTACCAGTAATAAGTATAAAGTTAGATGTTCCTATTGTTGTTATGACTTTGGTTAGCATCTTAAATAAACATCAAAATATAAGAAGCATCCAAGGGCTTTGGATAATGTATATTTAAAGGACAAGAATTCCAGTTACCCAATGATTGCTCTGCAGAATTTTGCTGCTGTGTGAATCTCTCAAAACAAGGCATTTTTGTATGTTGCAGGTGTTTAGATGAGAAAAGCTTGTGTGTGTGTGTGTGTGTGTGTGTGTGTGTGTATGTGTGTGTGTGTTACAGACTCACCATGGAGTTTTTTTTGGGGGGGCCGGTAACCTGGGATTGAACTCAGGGGCACTGCAACACTGAGCCATATCCCCAGCCCTATTTTGCATTTTATTTAGAGACAGGGGCTCACTGAGTTGCTCAGCCCCTTGCCATTGCTGAGGCTGGCTTTGAACTCATGATCCTCCTGTCTCAGCCTCCTGAGCTGCTGGAATTGCAGCCAAGTGCCACCATGCTGGCACAATGGAGTTTTTTGATCATTACAAAAATCATTTGATAAGACAAAATTTACAAATAACCTAAAATTTCAATATCAGAGAGATTAATGATGAAGCTTCAGTATACAGACCATTTAATTTATGTTGTAAAGAATATATAGCAATATTAAAAGAATTTTGAAAAGTTATATGCAAAATGAAAAATATCTGTACTATATGTCTGTAAAAGTGTGTATATATGGACAAAGTGTGGAAAGGAACACAAAGATTGCTGATGTGCTAATATGGTAGGATTTTTTGTTCCTTTAAAGCTTAATTTTATTAAAAATGTTACCTATGTCATACACTGAAATACGTATTTATAAGTTTGTTATAAATGAGAAAATAAAATAGGATTCATTATTTTTTCTAAAGATTTTTCTGCATTTGATGCTCACAGTCATGTTTTGGGGCAGACTTTAAGCCCATTTAACAGATGAATGAACCAATGCCAATTAGCCAAGGCTAAATTAATTGCCCAAGATTGACAAACAATATGTGCCAAGTACAGTTTCCTTTCAACTACATTAAACTTTTATAGTGAAAAATAATGAAATGAAGTATTTAAAAATGCATGTTAGCTTACAATGTATATTGGGAAACAACTAGAAGAAAACCTGATGATTAGAAAGCTGTAACTTAGAAACAGTTTACTCTTAAACTCATATGCCTATTTTACTGTCATAACTTAAATAGATGGAGTAGTTTCTACTAATTTCAGTGCTGCCAACAAGAAAAATTCTGCAATGACAACTGGTCTACTAGCAATCTAGATAAATTAGTTTCATCTCTACAGTCATAGGTTTCCTTGGCCCACTGTGGACAGCAGGGGCGAAGACAATGGCATTTAGGCCTGGAGAAGGGAAGCTGGACATGGACAGAATTGGGTGACACAGTGAGAAAGAGGTTATGTTATATTTCTGCAGGTAGGGGAAATGACCATAGATAAGCAAGGTATGGATGGTTCTGAGTATTCTGTCACAATTTCAGAAATAGACATTTGCAGAATGCCAAATAATGTCACGAATCCCACCACAGCCACAAGAATGCTCCACGAGTCTCACTTTGGCTGGTACTGGCAAGGAATGCAGACAGAATTCAAGGGCTCTGTCACACCACACCACAGGTCATAAGAGCCCTCCTTCCTCCAACCAGTCAGATGCATCATTATATACAAGCAGAAAAGTGGTATTATCTATGAGACTGAGGAAATACCTACCAGAAGATATCACACTGCCTGTGCCTGTGTGGATCTCCAGTAACATGCTGCAGCTACCCATCTAGCAACACATGGTGACACCTCTGCCCATCATCATGGATTATTCCCATCCTGGAGGCCACCATGTTTAGTTGGAACAGCTCCCACCCTGGGAGCTTTATCCCAGCATTATCAAGTACCTTTCATGCATCAGGCTACTAAAGACTGGGAGATCTGAATACTATAGAATAGTTTTCTTGTAGTTATTTTTATTAGTATTATTACTATTCCTACTTTTCTAATTTTTAATTATTTTTCTTTCTATAATTTTCCTCTTATCTATATGTTTCCTTGGAGTCTCTTTCTCCCTTTTCTCATGGTAACAACCAACTTCTTTTGATTCTGTTTTCACTCTTTCTAAGTGCTAGTACTTCTATTTACTTCTTATCTCATTAACATTACATCCTACACCCCTCCCCATCCTCTTTATCCACCATTAAAAATTGTGAACCCTGTTGTAAACCTATTGTTTATGCTGTAGATAATAATCAATCTCATCATCTCTGTTTATTAGGACAATATTTTTAATATCTTAATGGGGCTATCTGGGTTAAGGCTGCATATTGTTTGTATTTTGTACTGCTAATATTGATCTCCTCCTTTAAGGTGAGATATTGGGAACCTGGAGGGACACTCTAAGCCTATGGGGGAGAAATGCAATACCTCGAATGCACATTGGTAGAGGGGAAGATACAGGAACAACATGAAAAAATAAGGGAAGAAAGTGTGCCAAACAAACAAAGATGCTATATTAATAGAATACAATGACAACATGGTAGAAGAAATGTCAGAAAAGGAGTTCAGAATGTACAAAATTAAAAAGATCCATGAACCAAGGATGAGATAAGAGAGCAAACGCAGGCAATGAACGATCACCCCAATAAATAGTTGAAAGAGTAAATGCAGGAAAAAATGTAATTTTAATAAAGAGAGATTCTAAAAAAAAAGCAGAAATCCTTGAAATGAAGGAAATAATAAAACAAATTAAAAACTCAATAGAAAGCATCACCAACAGACTAGATTTCATGTAAGACAGAACCTCAAACAATGAAGACTAAATATTTAATCTTGAAAACAAAGTTCAAAGTTCACCAAGCAGGAAAGAGCATAAGAAATCATGAGAAGAACTTCCAAGAATTATGTAACATCATGAAAAGACCAAATTTAAGAATTATTGGAATTGAGGAAGGCAAAGAGATACAAACCAAAGGAATGAAAAAATCTATTCAAAGAAGTAATATCAGAAAATTTCCCAAATCTGAAGAATGAAATGAAAAATAAAATGCAACAGACTTATAGAACAGTAACTATACAAAATTAAAACAGATCCACACAAAGGCACATTATAATGAAATTGCCTAACATACAAAGTGAAGATAGAATTTTAAAGGCTGTGAGAGAAAAGCATCAGATTACATACAGGGGGAAACCAATACAGATATCAGCAGATTTCTCAGCCCAGACCCTAAAGGCTAGAAGGACCTGGAGCAACATATTTCAAGCTCTGAAAGAATGTGGATGTCAACGAAGAGTCTTATACACAGCAAAACAAATCTTCAGATTTGATGATGGAATAAAATACTTTCATGTTAAACAAAAGTTAAAAGAATTTACAGATAAAAAGCCTACGCTACAGAACATTCTCAGCAAAATATTCCATGAGGAGGAAATGCAAAACAACAAGGTATGTCAGCAAAGGGAGGAACTAATCTAAAGGAAAAGCCAATCAAAGGAGAAAACAAGACAAGTTAAAAACCAAAAATAAGCCAAAATGACTTGGAATACAAATCGTATCTCAATAATAACCCTGACTGTTAAAGGCCTAAACTCATCAATCAAAAGACAGACTGGCAGATTGGATTGAAAAGAAAGACCCAACAATATGCTACCCCCAAGAGACTCACCTCAGAAAAAGACACCCACAGACTAAAGGTGAAAGGATGATAAAAAACATACCATTTACATGGACTCAGTAAAAAAGCAGGGGTCTCCATCCTCATATCTGATAAAGTGGACTTCAAGCCAAAGTTTGTCAGAAGGGATAAAGAAGGATATTTCATAATGCTTAAGGGAACCACAAATCAGGAAGACATAATGATCATAAATATTTATGCCCTAAACAATGGCACATTCATGTACATCAAACAAATCCTTCTCAATTCCGGGAATGAAATAGACTGCAATATAATAATACCAGCTGATTTCAACACACCTCTCTCACCACTGGATAGATCTTCCAAGCAAAAACTGAACAAAGAAACCATAGAACTCAATAACACAATCAATAATTTAGACATAACAGACATATGTAGAATATTCCATCCATCAATGAGTGAATACATTTTCTTCTCAGTAGCACATGGATCCTTCTCTAAAATAGAGCATTTGTTATGCCACAAAGCTACTCTTAGCAAATACAAAAAATAGAGATACTACATTGTTTCTATCAGATCATAATGGAATGAAATTAGAAATCAATGAAAAGAGAAAAAACAGAAACTACTCGAACACCTGGAGACTAAACAATATGCTATTGAATGAAGCATGTATAACAGAAAACATCAGGGAGGAGAAGAAAAAATCCTTAGAGGTAAATGAAAACACTGATACAACATATCAAAATTTTTCAGGTACTATGAAATCAGTACTAAGAGGAAAATTCATTGCATGGAGTACATTCAATAAAAGAAAAATGTCAACAAATAAATGGCCTAACATTACATCTTAAAGCCATAGAAAAAGAAGAACAGATCAACACCAACGTAGTAGAACACTGGAAATAAATAAAATTAAAGCTGAAATCAATGAAATTCAAACAAAAGAAACAATTTAAAAAATTGACAAAAAAAGTTGGTTCTTTGAAAAAATAATCAAAATTGAAAAACCCTTGGCACACTAATGAAGAGGAGAGAAAACTCAAATTACTAAAATTCATGATGAAAAAGGAAATATCATGACAGACACTGTTGAAATACAAAACATAATTAGAAGCTATTTTGAAAATCTATACTCCAACAAAATAGAAAATCTCAAAGGCATCAACAGGTTTCTGGAGACCTATGATCCACACAAACTGAATCAGGAGGACATACACAAATTGAATAGATCAATTTCAATCAGTGAAATAGAAGAAGTCATCAAAAGCCTTACAACCAAGAAAAGTCCAGGACCAGATGGATTCTCAGCCGAGTTCTATAAGACCTTCAAAGAAGAACTACTTCCAATACTCCTCAAAATATTCCATGAAATAGAAAAGGAGAGAACCCTTCCAAATTTAGTCTATGAAGCTAGTATCACCCTGAAAACAAAACCAGACAAAGACATGTCAAGGAAAGAAAACCTCAGACCAATATCCCTGATGAACATAGATGCAAAAAATTCTCAACAAAACTCTGGCAAATTAAGTACAAAAACATATTAAAAAGATCATGCACCTTGATAAAGTGGGGTTCATCTCAGGGATGCCAAGTTGGTTCAACATCTGGATATCAATAAATGTCATCCACCACATCAACAGACTTAAAGTTAAGAATTATATGACTATTTCAATAGATGCAGAAAAAGCATTTGATAAAATATAGCAGCTCTTCATGTGCAAAATGCTAGAAAAAATAGGGATAGTAGGAACATACCTCAACATTGTAAAGGCTATCTATGCTAAGCCCATCCAACATCATTCTAAATGGAGAAAAACTGAAAGCATTCCCTACAAAAACTGGAACAAGACAGGGATGACCTCTTTCATCACTTCTATTAAACATCATCCTTGAAACTCCAGCCACAGCAATTAGACAGACCAAAGAAATTTAAGGGATACAAATAGAAGAAGGACTCAAAGTATCAGTATTTGCCGACAACAGGATTCTAGACTTAGAAGATCCAAAAAATTCCACCAGAAAACTTCTAGAACTAATAAATGACTTCAACAAAGTAGCAGAATGTAAAATCAACACTCAGAATTCCAATGCATTTCTATTCATATGTGATGAATCCTCTGAAAGAGCAATTAGGAAAACTACCCCATTCACAATAGCCTCAAAAAAAAAGTACTTGAGGATCAATTTAACAAAAGTGGTGAAAGATCTTTAAAATGAAAACTACAGAACACTAAGGAATGAAATTAAAGGAAACCTCAGAAGATGGAAAGATCTCCCATGTTCTTGAACAGGCAGAATTCATACGTCAAAATGGCCATACTACATGAAGTGCTACACAGAATCAATGCAATTCCAATTAAAATCCCAATGATATACCTCATGGAAATAGAGAAAGCAATCATGAAATTCATTTAGAAGAATAAGAGATCCATAATAACCAAAGTAATCCTTAGCAGAAAGAGTGAAGCAGGAGGTAACACAATACCAGACCTTAAACTATACTACAGAGCGATAGTAACAAAAATGGCATGGTATTGCCATCACAATAGACAGGTAGACCAATGGTACAGAATAGAAGACACAGAGACAAACCCAAAGAAATACAGTTGTTATCTTATACTAGACAAAGGAGCCAAAAATATACAATGGAAAAAAGATAGCCTCTTCAACAAATGGTGCTGGGAAAACTGGAAATCCATATGCAGCAAAATGAAACCAAACCCTTATCTCTCACCCTGTACAAAACTCAATTGAAAATGGATCAAGGACCTTGGAATTAGACCAGCGACCCTGCACCAAATAGAAGAAAAAGTAGGTCCAAATCTTCATCATGTTGGCCTAGGACCAGATTTCCTCAACAAGACTCCCAAAACCAAAGAAATAAAAGCAGGAATCAATATATGGGATAGATTCAAACTAAAAAATTTTTTCTCAGCAAAGGGAATAATGACCATTGTGAAGGAGAAAGTCTAAAGTGTGGGAGAAAATCTTTTCCACACACACTTTAGATAGAGCACTAATCTTCAGAATTTATAAAGTGCTCAAAACTTTTACACCAAGAATACAAATAACCCAATCAATAAACGGGCCAAGGAACTAAGCAGACACTTCACAGAAGATTTATAAACAATGAACAGATATATGAAAAAATGTTAAACATCACTAATAATAAAAGAAATGCAAATGAAAACTACCCTTGGATTTCATCTCACCCCAATTAGAATGCCTCTTATCAAAAATGGAAGTGACACTAGATGTTGGCGAGGATGTGGGGGAAAAGGTACACTCATACGTTGCTGGTGGGATTGCAAATCAGTGCAGCCACTCTGGAAAGCAGTATGGAGATTCCTTAGAAAACTTGGAATAGAAACACCATTTGACCCCAGTATTTCACTCCTTCGCCTTTACCCATAGGACTTAAAGTCAGCATACTACAGTGACACAGCCACATCAATATTTATAGCAGCTCAATTCAGAATAGCTAGATTGTGGAACCACATAGATGCCCTTCAGTAGATGAATGGATAAAGAAACTGTGGTATATATACCCAAGGGAATATTATTCTGCCATTAAGAAGAATAAAATCATGGCATTTTCAGGTAAATTCATGGAGTTGGAAAGTATCATGCTGAGATAAGTCAATCCCAATAAAACAAACACCAAATGTTTTCTCATCATCCATAAGTGGATGATGATACATAATGGGGAGGGGAGGGGGTAAAGAAAGAATGGAGGAAGGATGGATTGTGTAGAGAAAAATGAGGGGTGGGAGTGGATAGGGGAAAGGAAAGATAATGAATGAGACAAACATCATTATCCTATGTACATTTATGATTACACAGTGTGACTATACTTCATGTACATCAGAGAAATGGAAAGTTGTACCCTATTTGTGTACAATCAATCAAAAAAGAAAAAAAAGAATAAAAAGAAAAAGAAAGAATAAAAAAAAACAATTACACCTTTCCCAAGTGAAAAACATCATATAAAACCTTATAAAGGAAAACCACATCAGCTTTAGGCAAAATGTGTTCTGTGCACTGAGTGACAGTGCAGTTAAAATGACCATCCATATTGATGAACACTATGGTGTACATGTGGGCATTTATACTCATGAAGAAGAGATGTATGTATATACACACATATTCATATACCTTATTGACAGTACAACTGGTACCTCATTGGAGCACAGAAAAAACTGCTGTTCATGAATCTATTTTCTTAATACCTAGTTCCACAGTAATACTGATTTTGCTGTTTTTTTATGTCACACATAATTCACACTTATAAGTGATGTGTTTGAAATATTACTTGCAGCATATTTTCCATTTTTTGTAGCTCCTCCTAATGGAATCTTTAATTAGGACCTTTATTAACACTTTTACATTGCACAAGCTATCTCTTTCCTGACCTAAAAAAAAAAAATCTGTCTAGACTGAGAAGACCTAAAGCTGTAACTTTCTTATATTGCTTATGAACATATGTACTCTTTCGGCCAAAAGATAAACAGAAAATATTTTCTTCTCTGTGTGTTGAGTAGAAAGGTTCCTTTATGTCTTTAAAGAAAATAGACTACTTACCACCTGATTATTATCTAAAATATTTTTCCAATATTTTAAAACCTATAACTCTTTCATCTTTAATTTCATGATCATATCTATGAAACTTTGGTTAAAATTGGCCACTTATCATTTTTAGAGTGTGTATGTAAACAAATATTGATATAACTGTGTAATTATGAAATATATAACATTATATTATATGTAACGTATATAATACATACCATAGTATGTAAAATCTATGTACACGTGAATCCATCATATCTAGGTATATACATTTTATACACATATATTTTGTACACGCACTTACACATTTTTGGTCAAATGTTGTCCATTCACCCATGTATGATTTTGTGAGTGACATCAGAAAACCTAATCATTTAAAAAGCTTTTTTCTCATAAAAACTTCTGCTGTAAACTTCTTAATGCCCTTCCATCTCATTGTTTAAAAACCTTCCAATGAATACCAAGTAGAATTTTAAAGGAAAAAGGAAAGTCCAAGAAATTTATTTCTCTTCCTCTGGGGAATTTGGAGATTGAAAAAGGAGATATTGCTTAAAATTATGCCATGGAAGAGGCCTAAAATGTCTTCTTACTGACAAAGGAGCCAACGTGGTTGTCTACTCCAATTCAGTCTCTATGGACATGGCATTAAAGAAGGGGCTGCGCTGGCCCCGTTTCCTGGGGTCCTGGTGCTCACTAGTGTATGGACAGTGTGCTCACGAGTTTTGTCCTGTTTCCTCAGGCACTTCTGTCACCTCTCAAATGCTGCACAATTCCTCAAACCCTGTTGCCAACCCGTCTCTCTCCCTCCATCACTTACCCCGCTGCTTCACCGTCTTCAATGCTGGCCTGGCTCCCATGCTGTGATACATGAGAAGGGGAAAATAAATTCTTTCATCAGAGTTTAGCATATGACCTAAACCAATTTTTCTGAACTGCCCAACATTTAGATTCACAGATTTAACGGTATTCATGTTTTCTTTCTGAAAGTCTTCCATCTTTTTTCAGTATCACTCATCACAATATTTATCTATGGATAAAGATCTCTTTTCTGATCATATCTTTATTTCTTATACTTTAGTAACTCAACCTCTGCATTATGTATATATACTTATTTGCTTGAGGAAAGTTATGAGTGAGAGAAACTTTGCATTTCTTTTTCCCATGAGTGAAAAAATGAAAAATTGATTTTAGTATTAGAATTTACTTGAGATTAGTATAGGCAGGAGTGGAATGCAAATGAACAATTTTTAGTCTTCACAAAATGAAAAGTTCCTGGATTGTTCCAACCTGATTCAGTAGCTATTATATTCTGTGTTGTCATAAAACTCAGATTATATATTCCACTCCTCATTATTAGCAGGATACAGTGTTCTTTTGCCCAAAAAACCATTGTCAAGAAACTGCTCAGTGACTTCCCAAATTTTGCTTCAATTACCCCACTGGATGAGCCAAAAGAAAAGTGACTTTTAATGAGCCACAACTAAGATAAATAAACTATCAGAAATTGGATCCCAAGACAACTCCTCATCAAATTTTATTTTCTCCAACTTCCTCAAAGGAACTGCATATTGAAGTTCTCCATCTCCTAATGAATCCCTAGGCTTTATTTACCTGAAGTACACCTGATTAGCAATGCAGAAAATCAACATTTCCAGATTGGCACTTTGTTTCCAAATGGGTTATAAAATCCATTGCTCATTTGAAAAGGAGGAAGTAATCTCATTGAAACAGTCTTATTAGGGCTACCTGCCCAAACTGCATGGTAGTTAAGCATTGACCCAGCTCCATGCCAACAGGATGGCACTCTGCCTATAGAAGGCTCCAGGTTCCAGGAGAGTCCAGAGACTTTGCATTTATTTACCTGGATGGTTTTGCTTTGTGCCCTACTACCTTGCTCCTCAGTTCAGCTATCATTCTCTATGGCTGGTGACATGGTGCTTTAGTCAGTTTTTCAGCGCTGTGAACCAACAATTTTATTGCAGGAAACGCTTACTCGGTGCTCATGGTTTCAGAGGTCTCAGTACAAAGATGGCAACCTTCATTGCTCTGTGCCCAAGATTAGGCAGAAGGGTGTGTAGGAGGAAATCAGCTGAGGACATGACAATCAGGATGCAGGAAGAGAGAGCTTCACTTATCAGGGACAAAATATAAACCCAAGGTCATGACACCAGTGACCCACCTCCTCCAGTCACACCCTACCTGCCTACAGCCACTACTCAATTAATTCCTATCAGGGGGTTAATTCACTGTTTGGGTTAAGGCTCTCATAACCCAATCATTTTACCTCTAAATTCTCATGCATTATTTTACAGATGAGCTTTTCAGGGACATGCTGTATAAAATCATAACATATAGTTACACACCTGCCCTTCCTCAGCCCTTCATATACATTCCCTGCCCTGTCCCAATCTCTTATATTGATGATCCTCCCATCTTTTGCTCAGGTACATTTGAACAACTCTTAGGGAAACAACTTTCTTTGACTCTAATGAGCTTTGGAATATTTTTTCCATGTTCTAGAGATCAAGAACATGTGGGCATTTACATGACCCAACACATCATCACATATTCTTCACATACAAAATGTTCAATTTGAATTATTTGTAGTCTGGCTCAAATACAGTTCAATTTCCATCGATCTCATCCTTCTCAAGTAAATTATGTGTTTATTTTGCACTTTTTTATTTGCCTGAATAATCCTTGGCACACTCCTTCTTCTTTAAGTTATGGAAGTCCAAACATAAACACATATAGAAAAGAGTGGTTTAAGTAAAGTCCATATACTTATCACTTAGCTTCAAAAATTCATAATACATGACACTATTTATTTTGTCTATACATTCACCCCATCTCTGTCTCCAGTGGACTATTTTAAGTCCAATCTCAGGTATTATATCAGTATTTGTACATAGCTTTGTTATGGTTTAAATATTGGGTGTCCCCCAAAAGCTCATGTGTGATATAATGCAAGAAGATTTATAGGTAAAATGATTGGGTTCTGAGATCCTTAACCCAGTCAGTGAATTAATTCCGTGACAGCGGTGAATGTGGGCAGGTACGGTATGACTGAAGGAGGTGGGCACTGGGGGCATGACTTTGGGTGTATGTTTGGTAGCTAAGCTTAGTCTTTCTCTGCTTCCTGGTGATGTCCTGAGACACTTTTCTTGGCCATACTCTTCCACCATGTTCTGCTTCACCTCGAGGAATGGAGTCAGCCATCTATGAACTGAGACCTCTGAAACCATGAGCCCCAACATGAACTTTTCCTCCTTTAATTTTTCTTGTCAGTTCTTTTGTTCACAGCAGGAAAATAATCTGACTAAAACGAGCTAGTTATTTTAAAAAGAATTTTACTTTAAAAGGTAAGAATACAATGTTAAATGTTAAACTTCCATAATTCCCATATTCCAATCCTCTCTGCCTTTTGTTAATCTTTCCCTGCACTATCACTCAATTTTATCAGTTCAACTCAGAGCTCAAATGAAGTTGACACATTGCATTTGATCTATACGTCACCAAAATTTCTAATAATTTCTTGTTCCTGTTTTTTACTTTAAATTTTTCTTAAAAACTGAGTTAATCACATTTGCCTATATCCAACCCCTAGAACCTTACCATATTGAAATCACGGTAGTATTTAAATTAATCTTCTATGCAGATGGCATGTCTTGCCTGTCAATAAGGAGTCCACAATTTAATTAAGACGAGCTCCTCATTCAAAGATGTAGTTCTTAATTAAAGATGTCCTTAGACTAAGAATAGAGCTTCATTCCTTCTAATACTAAAAGGTCTCAAACCAAGCAGATGCCCAAAATGACCTGAAGCATAGCAAGAAGTGGTTGTTGGTAACTCACATCAACAGGAGGTAAGAAAGCTTACAAAGCTCTTCCCCCTTGCTTTCTTGTTTCTGATGATCCTTTCCTGTATTAGCATAATCATTTTATAACCAGATCTGATTATTTGACTGTGGTTAGACTTCAAAAATCCCTTCTAAGGAAATATATTTTAAGAGGTTATCATTCATGGATTACTATTTCATGAAGAAAGGATCCAATAATTAACAATCTAGATTTCCATTTATTTCTCTAATGACAGTTTGATAACAACCACCAGTGAGGGAGTGGGGGGCCAGATCTTTTGAGGTTTTATTCTGGTCATTGGGGATTTAGGTTTATAAGATATATGGTACATTTCTGGAGCATTCTCAGCAGCAGTATAATGTGATCTGATCTATATTTTAAGAGGATGATTCTGATTGTTCTGAAGAGAGAGAGAGACAAGAGTGACAGATTTATCAGAGTCAGTTTCAGTAACAGAGGTGAGTCAGAGTATCTCTGAGTTCATGGGGACCTTAGAGACTACATGTTATTTTTTGGATCTGGAATGTTCCCCAAAATCTCATGTGGTGAAGACTTGGTTTCCCAGTGTATCAACGTTCAGAGATGACACTTTTGGCAAACGATTGGATCAGAAGAACCCTAACCTTATCAGTGGATTCATCCATTTGGTGGATTAACAATATGAGTGACCTACTGGAAAAAGGGAGAAACTATAGGCAGGTGGGGCATGGTTGGAGAAAATAGGTCACTGGAAACCTGCCCCTAAGGATTTTATCTGTTCCCAACTTCTTCCTCTCTTTTTTATTTTTTCCTTGCCCCCATGAGCTGAATAGCTTCTTGTGTCATGCCTTTCTTCCATGATGTTCTGCCACACTTTAGGCCCATAGCAATATAGCCAGCCAACCGTGAACTGACACCACTGAAACCATGAGCCAAAATATATCTTTCCTCCTTTAAGTTGTCTGTGTCAGGTATTTTGGTAACAGCAATGAAAAATTGACTAATCCACCATAGTTCTAACTATCACTCTTACAAAGAAAGAAATCAAATCCCATTGTTGCCAAGTGGCTTGCCCTAATATGAGCCCATGATAGAAAAAACTCAGTCTACACACACACACACACACACACACACACATCTTTTAAAAGAAAGTCCTGCAATTAATTTTCTCACTGAAATGCCTGATGAAATAGTGCTAACTCTCTGATTTTAAGCCTACTGACCTATGCATGACATAGAAGCTCCTTACTGAGGAATTTGTGACTAATTATAAATAATACTAACACTATTTGAGGGACTATGACTGTGAAGAATGGATAAATAAATGTGACACTTCTCATTATGTTCCTCTTCAACTCACCAAATCTGTTTCAGTAAGAAACCACTGACACAAACCCAGAGGACTTGTGCCCTATTTAAACTCCTAGAAAACTTATTACATGTGACCCCACGTGGATCTTGCATGAACCCTTTATTTTTTCTCAGTTTTTCCTAGTCCATTGAAATGTTAAACTCATATTAAACTCTTTTCCCATAATAGGTAATGCAATTGAAACTCAGGGAGGTGAAGACTTTGCTGATGAGCAGTATATGAAATTTATAGGACTTCTTTTGCATAAATATTAGAAAAAACCAAATGAAATTGCCAACATTCAAAAGTTCTGTATCTATAAAATATCAGTTTTATATAGTTTCATCTATCACAAACCTCATGCTTCAACTTTCTGCAAGACAGAGGCTATAAAATTTCTTTTTCTTCTCTCATAGCATCATGTTGTGGACATGGACTTAGTAATCACTGTCATAGTACAGCCTTTGTGATCAATCACAGTCCTTATTAAAATGCAAATATCTATTGATATGTTCATTCATTCATTACCCATTACACTATATTAAGAATATATTCCTAACAATCAGCTTTGGGAGTGGCCAGAGTGGATGTTCCATATATCTTTATTCAGAAGGAAATGAATGCAGGAGTTAATGAATCATATTTTCTTAATAACCACATGAGAAGCAATAGAGAGAAGCAGTTTTGACAGCAGGCTCTGAAGTCACACTTTCTGGGTTTAGATCTTGATCCAACATTTACTTTCTGTGGGAGTTGGGACAAATCGCTTAAACCTACAGTACCTTAGTTTCCTCAGGTGTAAAACAGAGTACTAATACCTTAAGAATGTAGTGAGAATTCAATAAATTGTTACTTAGAAGAGTGACCAGTATGTAATAATTGCTGTAGCTATGGTATTCTGGTTCTCTGTTTTAGATAATCAATTGCTGAATTCTGGTTCAGTGTATGTGTGTCTCATGGTGGTGGTCATGATGATGGTAGGGTGGGGTTCTTATGAGGACTACTTTCAGAAATGTTCAGCATGAACGTGTTAGCCTGTTTCTTGCAGATTGTGCCAGCTTGTTGAACAATGAATTTGCAATTTTTATGACTTTTCTTTTTGCTACTTTTGTGGGATTTATTAAATTTCCATGGTGAGTCTTACCAGATAAAGCTTTTGGAGTTGAGTATTAGTTCCAAGCTTATTAAAATAAAAACAGTGAATAAAGCTGAAAAAGGACAATTATTATCTTTGAGATCCCACATGGGGCTACCATTACCCCCTTTTCAATCTTTTCTGGGACCTGAGACCAATATAGGAATCAAGGGATTCTCTCTCAGTGGGACTCCACGGACAGAGTCCTGCAGTAGAAGAAGATGGAGCTGCTAATAGACACCAGGCCTCACCAATAATGGTCCAAGTGCTCAACTCTGCCACAAACCTTCTTTCTGATACCACTTTGATGCTTGGGCTGGTTGCTGCTGCTGAGAGGGCCCCAGGGTCTGGAAGAACTGAGCAGGAATTTGAACTGGGTCTATCTGTGTGGGTCTGCAGTCCAGTGAAGATGATGAGAAGACAAGTCAATTCTTGAAGATTTTCATCAGAGGAAGGCATAACTATGGAGGCATAGAAGTCGTAACCAGAAAATAACTGGAATCAATAGGAAATGGAGAATGAGGGAGCAGGTTACAGCAGAGACTGGGAAAATTGCACGGAGTCTAAGACCTTAACTATCTTGTTTCCTGCCATAGCTGCAGAACCTGACACGAGCATAGTAAACATGTTCAATAAACACACGGATGGATTACTGAGGGAGGGAGGACTATACAATCAGTTAAAAATGTGGATCTTTCTGGGTAGCTAGAATATTATTGATATATTATCAAATAAGATGGAGAAACCAGAAAATTCAGGAAATCATTACATTTCTTCTTTCTTGAAATAACCTTCAATAAGCTAAAATATCAGTTATCTTTTTCCATTTCATTATCATATTTCTCTAAGGCTTAGTTATGTGTTAACTAGGCCCTTGCTCCGAATGTTCAGAGTCTATGATTTTCTAGAATAAACACCTTACACTGTTATGATGAGGCAAGGCATGAGGATCTCAGGAATGGAAGTTTTAAGTGAAAATGGTAGAAGCTAAACTCAGATGATGAAAAAAAAATCATGTCCATCAGAAGTAATTAGTTTGCAAGCAAGAATGTTTTTTCTTACTGAGTCTGGCATAAAAGATAAGAAGTGCAACACTCAAACATGTCCAGTCAAATTAGAATGCTTAATTTGAAATAAATAGTTAGCTTTGATAATAGGTGGGCAGTGGGAATGTAATTTTGAGGTCCTAGGTTCACCATATGATCCCATCCTTTGGGAAAGCAACATTATTTATATTCAAGATGAAACTGTATAAAACTCTCTTTGATCCAAGTTAATAGACCTTGCAAACCTCAGCTTTTTCATCAACAAAGTGCTGCAACCTGTTTTAAACAACAAAAAGCAAATGTGACTTTGATTCACTACTTCTCCCGGGATGGAGGATTCTCTGACAAGAGAGTTCATAAGTGCTGGTGTATAAATACCCTACGTGACACAGCAGCTCCCTTGCCTTATGGAAGACTACAAATTTAACAAGCTATCACTGCTTTGCTTTAGGACTTGCTCACTGTGTTTCTCTAGAAGTTTTCAGAGATCTCTTCTTGGTTATTAATGTATTTCTGCTCTCACTAGTGACAGACTGAAGTTCTACTTATCCAGATGGAAACAAACTGCTTTTTGGCTTCCCTGTTTGAACTGCAGCCAACATAACCCTGGGTTTCTGGTTGAAATTCCAAAGCAGAGATTCCCAAGCCATCAACTAGAGGACAAACACTGCATCTATCTTATTTGTGTCAATCAGGAAGAAGAACCTAAAAATATTAAGAAAAAATGCATGTATCTGAACATCCACATGTTTCAAGATCAGTTTAGAAAGCTTATTTCATAAGGTTTCAATTATGAACATAATTATTATAAAATGTTGTTTTATTAACTAAGCCACCTTCTCTCTCTTTCTATCTCACTGTGTGTGCATGTGCTTA
>JAJEJO010032447.1:0-18982 GCA_020662805.1 Glaucomys volans
GCACACATGCGCTGTGTTGTGTAGCAGGGAATTCCTGGACCAGGGCACAGTGGGTGGAACCAGGCTAAGGAGCTGCCTCCTGTTCCTTAGGGTTAAGGCCAGGTAAGAGCCAAGACCACAGAAGGTCTTGGCTACCACCCTGAAACATCCAGACTTGATTCTGCAGGCAGTTGAGAACCATTGAAGGTTCTAGGCCTGACTTTATAGCCCATCATAACTCGCCCCTTCATGATGGGGCGCAGTGGATTCTCCTAGGCAGATGTGGTACCCCTGGGCTGCTGGGGACAGCTCAGTGTTCCGATTATTAGATAATCATTTCCTAGGTTCAGAGCTGCCAGCTCTGCCCTGCAGGCCCTTTTCTGGCTCATCTTTATTCAGTGCTGTGTAGAACTTTCTGCTTTTCCCCCACCTAGGGGCTCCTCTAGAATCTGGCTGCGCTAGCCAAAACATCCCGCTCAGCACATATTTCACAACCGACTGATCGGTTCCTGCTGGACTTTGTTTATCCTCCAGCCCTGGGCTCAAGAGATTAGGGCTCCTTTGCATTCCCCCTCCCTTCATCTGCTCCTGGGGAGCAGGAGGCCTAGCAAAGGCTGATTTCAGAGAGGAGGTTGATTGAACCCACAGAAAAGGGGAAGCCAGGAGGGAAGCAGGTGAGGCGTGGGCAGTGACAGGCTTGTAGCCACAGGGCCCTCCCTGCTGAGCAGGGGAGAACAGATTTCTAATGAAGCAGGAAGGATTTAGGTCAGACAGTGGGAGAATTTCCTGACCGATGAAGTATGGACTGTGGAGGTCATGAGAGGTCCCAGGCTCTTGCCCAAGGCTAGGGAATGGACTGAATAACTCCAAAAAAGTATTTTAGTCTCCAAGTGTTTATGGATCCATCCAACCTGTGCTCAAGGGCCAGTTAGTCCAATCTCCCCATCATTCAGATAGGGAAACTGAGCCTAAGAAAGGGTAAGGGACCTTGGCAACCGGAAGATTGGATAGGTGAACACAGGCAGGACAAGGTAGTGAACTTGCCTCTGGGATCTTACCCAGGAGAGGTCCCCAACTGGATCCCACCACGGAAGACACTGGTAGGTCATTGTCTTTAGGCTGGCAGAGGCTGTCACAGGAGCCATCCAGCAGTGCCAGGCCCAGCCTGGGCAGAAGGATAGGGTGGGCTTGTCCTGGAGACATTGGCCCCAGGAGTCATCTTGGTGGGTCCTCTGGGTCCTAGGTGGCCTACAGAGGAAGCTGCAGGGACAGAGCTCGAATGCAGAGTGCTGGGCCTTTCCCCTTGGCTCAGAGCCTTCACTGCCTCTGCCCACTGGGGCCAGATGACATCCCCAGACCAGTGGCTGGCTGCCTGCAAAATGGCCTTGGGACCCACTCATCTCATATCCTGCCCCACCCCAGCTGAGCAGCCTGGCTTTGGCCATCCCAAGCATCTTTGCTGCCCTCCAACCCAGTGTCCCCACCATCCTGGCCCAGGCTGTGGGCAGCATGAATCCCTATGGCCAGCACATTCCTTCTGAGGAAGAGTGCCCAGAGGTGGCTGGCAAGGGCTCCAGGCCTTAAGTGGGGTGGGGGCAATCTGAAATGGATAAAGTGCAGGTGTGCAGAAGTGAAGCCTAGGAAGGGACCCTGATAGTCCAAGGCCACGTGGAAAGTTTACAGCAGGGGAGGGTAAGTCTCCCTCCTGGCTGCAGAAAGCAGCACACTGATGGTGACCAGGGCCTTCCTAGGGCGCTTGAGCAAGACCATCTGCCCAGCTGTTGGGCAATCTGACCAGCCCCCGGTGGTGCTGGGGGCTTAGGAGAAAGCTGAGCAAGGCTGAAGGTGACCCAGGGTTAGGAAGAGAGTGAGACCTGTCCTCCCCGCCCAGGAGGCACATGCCAAGTTGCTCACTGTGGCATGAGTGCGGAGCAGGGGGTCAGAGGCCACCTGGGAGGCCCGAGAGGACACTGACTAGATGGGACATGGAGAGGCACTCTGTGGGCTCCTATTTAGCAATGACAGGCCATGAACCTTCTTGAAAGGCCTCGAAAGTTTACCTTGACTTCAAAATCAAGAAAGCATGAGCTCTGTGAGACTCATTTATAGACTTTAAAAATACATGCCCATCTCAAATGCACTGTAGCCACTGGTGTTCAGGGACATGTCTGAGGGTCAGGATGAGGGTGAAGGCTAAAATCAGTAAGACAGGAGAGAAGCCTTGCATGGGTGGACCATGGATACTGTTCAGTTTGCTCTGAACTGAGAACTATGACTAATTCAGTTCTCTACGTTGATGAATACAGGAGTCTCAGGGAAAAGAACCCACATTTTTGGAATCTCCAGTTCCAGGCCAGAGGGTTGGATGACTGTGTATGCTGGAAAAGACATCCCAGCCCCTCCTCAAAATTACACCCCGATGACTGATGACTCCCCCTCTGTTTGGAGCAAGCAAGGTCCCTCCCCCCTCCTCCACAGGGTCTTTCTTTGAAGTGTGCACTTCTTGGGATGAGGGCTGATCACAGTCTGATTATAACTTCATATTGACCATCCTGCCTGGAGGGCGTGGTTGTCCCCCACAAGCCAGCAATAGCAGACTGCCCCCCAAGCCCCACACCCACCAGCGCCACTCAAGCTTTCCCTTATCCCCTTCCAACATCAACCCTCTCTCCCCAGCAGCCTCCATCCCGCGCCCCCCACCCCTGTCCCCTCCACCTCACACCCAAGCCTAAGCCCAAGGCCTGCCTTCTGACGGAATGTCCCTTGGGAGAACAGCAGGGAGAAGGAGGCATTGTTTCCTCCTGGAAAAACATACCAGCAGAGGGAGGTGGCCTGTTGTTCCCTGGGACCTCAGCAGGGGATTGGAGGGTGAGGTGGGGGGACTCAGCCTCAATTTCCAGGGCAATGAGGGTATGAATGAGGGGGCTTAGCCAGGATGGGGGACTTAGGAGAGGGAGTCACAGGAGGACCTGGTGGTGGTCAGAAAGAGAAGGATAAGATAATGGTTAGAGTAATTTTGTTTAGGTACTAGAAAAGGCATATCTAATATATGGTCATAAAAAGCAGATCAATGGTTGCCTGGGGTGGCAGAGAGGGAGGATTTCCTTGGAAAGGAACAAGAGAGATGGTGGTGGCAGTCCCTAGCTTTATAGGGGTATTGGGTACCAAGCATAAACAAACATTTGCTAGAACTTGCCAAACTATGCTCCTAAAATCTGTGTATTTGACTGTATAGCTTATACCTTTTGAAATATTCATTTTTTTTTGAACCAGGGATTGAACTCAGGGACACTCAGCCACTGAGCCACATCCCCAGCCCTATTTTGTATTTTATTTAGAGACAGGGTCTCACTGAGTTGCTTAGGGCCTCACTAAGTTGCTGAGGCTGGCTTTGAACTTGCGATCCTCCTGACTCAGCCTCCCAAGTCACTTGGATTACAAGCTTGTGCCACCACACCCGGCTGAAATACTCATTTTTATAGAAGGAAAAATACTAGGAGACCTGGGAGAGGGGCAGGATCTAGGATCTCCTCCCTAGGCTGCCCTGACTCACTGTGTGACTGTGGGCAAATTCATCACCCTCTCTGACCCTGTTTCCTCTACATTTCCAAAAGCATCGTGTGCCCTGGTAGCTTGGGATTACAGATGCAGCACACTTATGGATGCCTGGAACACATACATATTGAGCCAGTAATCATTAAAAAGCTTGCCTGACAGGCCAAGGGGACTTGGGCCAGTCAGTAATCCCCAAAACCATGGTTCCTGAGCACTGTGGATTGTCACAGAGGCCCTGTCCTCAGGGAATCTTCAGTCTAGAGGGGAGGAGACACAGGTGAATATGATTACATCTAATTATAGATCAATACCATGGGTAGTGAGAGGGTAAATATGTGTGGCCTGGGATGTCACTGCCAATCAGGGAAGACTTCCTGGAGCAGGAAGCCTCTGCTTGAGCCTGTGTTTGTTCAACAATGGGAGGAAGAAGATGACCATCTATAGCCAGGGTTAGGGCTCAGACTGTGGCCGACATCCCTGAGCTTGTGTCCTTGGTCTCTTTCCAAATCCCCACATGTAATACCATACAGGTGCCCCTCCCCGACAACTCTGGCCCTTTCGACAAACCTACCCACTGTGTTTTAATCAGAAAGGGTAGATGATCAAATAAACAAATAAACAAATAAAAGAAAGGATAGATGATGTTAAAGCAAATTCCTTTTTAAAGATTTTTTTTTCTTTCTTTCTTTCTTCTTCTTTTAAAATACAAAGCTTTAGCCCATCATCTGTGGACAGAGATGGAGGATAGTAAGATGACATTCAGAGTTGTGGATCGATACCAGGTCTCAGTGTGTGACCAGGGGCAGGACTCCATGTGTGGCCACAGTCAGGGTTTAGCCTATGACCATGGGCAGGGCTCAATCAGAGACTGACACACGGGCCCCAAGTACCCCTGGTGGCCTCTTGGTGTGTCTCTCCCAGCATCCTCGGATTGCATAGCCAGCTTATGAAATGGCCTGGAGAGGAAGGGTCGGGCCAGAAAAGTTTTGTGGAGCCATCTGTGCAGTATTTATTGAAACCGGGCCTGGGGTGGGGGCGGCAGACTGTCTGGTGCTGAACGCTGGGTCCCATGAGGCTTCAGCCTAAGTTGCCCCACCCCTGTCTATTGCTGAGGCACTGGATGATAGAGAAGGGGACTGTCCCCCTCTCTCTCTCACCCTTCCTCCAGAAGCTTCCAGGAACCAGAGGGTAAGAACCAGCTCCCAGCTGGTTTGAGGGCCTGAGGGTCCCTTGGGAAATGACTGCAAACATTCCAGGGGGCTCGAGTAAGAGGACCTAGACTGGCCAAGAAGTCCCCCATTAGCCAGGAGCCACCTCATCCTCACCCACCCTGTACTCCAAGTTTCCCTTCCATTCCAAGTAGGTGACATCACCCTGGCTGCCTAGACCAGGCTCCCCCAGGAGGCCCAGGCCCCAGGGAGAGCAGGGCTAGGGTCTGGGAGCCCAGGGTTTGTGTGTGCATGCAGGGAGACACCAGTCAAAGCCTTAGAGGACTTCCCTTTCTCAGCCTTATTGTCTGAGCCTAAGAGCCGAGGAGAGGGTTTTGGCAGCAAGAAGGGGGGCTAAGGGCCCCCACATGACTAAAGTCCCCTTCCTTGTGTGCCCTTCCACTCTAAGCCCAAGAGCAGAGAGCAGCTTGAAGAAACCAAGAGGGACTTACAGGCTCTTGTCATCACTAGCCTGACAGAGTCCCTGAGGCCTGAGAGATGGGACTGGAGGCCCCTGGTCCACTCCCCCTTTAAGCTAGTGGCCAAACTAGAATAGAGTGCAGGGCTCTGGGAATAACCCACTGACCACCTCCCACCCACCCCATGCCCCATCACTGCTAATATTAAGATCATTTTTTCTCTGGGCAGTCGTTCACACCTGTAGTCCCAGCACTCAGGAGGCTGAGGCAGGAGGATCCTGGGTTCTCAGCAATTTAGAGAGGCTCTAAGCAACTTAGCAAGACCCTATCTCTAAATAAAATATAAAAAGGGCTGGGGATGTGACTTAGTGGTTGAGTACCCCTTTGTTCAATCCCCAGTACAAAAACAAAACAAAACAAAACAAAAGATCATTATTTTCTAGCTGGGCACAGCGGTGCTCACCTGTAATCCCAGCTACTCGGGAGACTGAGGTAAAAGAATTATAAGGCCAGCCTGAACAATTTAGTGAGACCCTGTCTTAAAATTTTTAAAAGGACTGGGATGTAACTTAGTGGTAGAGCACTTGCCCAACATTTACAGGGCTGTGGATTCAACCCAGGACAGGGGGAAAAGAAAAGAAAAGAAAAAGACCATTCTGTATTCCACTGCCAGATGGGGTCTGGACACCTGAGTTTGGTTTCTACTTATTCCTAATAATTACTGGATTAACTGGGACTAATCCATGCACAGCAGGGGAGGTGGAGGAGGCTGCAGCAGGCAGCACAGACCCTTGGCTCTGGTGCAGCCTGGGAAAGGAGTGGTCACAGGGCTAGAAGAGGAAGGGAGCTGGGGCCCTCCTTCAGGTTGGACACCAGATGTTGCAAACAGGGGAGGGTGTGGGCAGGTCTGGGGGGCTGATGGCCAGGAGTGGTAGCAGGTGAAGGAGAGACAGGAACAGGGGCCATGCCAGGAGGGAAGGATCGTGGAATGGCTCAGAATCCTGCCTGCTCAGCAGCTTGCTCTGGGGAACTGTTTTCCATCCCGCCCATCCCTTCCTGCCCACCACCTGCTGCCAGCCAACATCCACCTGGCTCTGCCCATGAGCCTTCTGGGGCCCACTTTGGGCCTGAAGCCCAGGGCAGTTCTGGTGGCTCACAAAGGATGCTGGCTGCAAAGGTGAGAGAAGCAGAGGGCATTTGGGGCTGGTGTCTGAGGCCTGGGGAATAAGGACATGGAAGGAGTGCTTCTGTCAGGAAATTACTTGGTTCATTCAGTCCTGCCTCCAGGCTGTTGCTCATGCCAGGCCATTCCCCCTGCCAAGAACACCTTTCCCCTTTCTTAAGCTTCTACCCTGTCTCCCAGTTCTTGCCTATGTCCCAGTTCTTCCAAGAGATCTCAGTGGCTCTGAAAACACAGAGTTCTAGAGGTGACCTCCTGCTGCCCAAATTCCCTGATCCCACTCCTGGGCCCAGGACCTTCTGCCCAGGGAAAATTGCAACCAGTGTTTGGGGTTGGGTAGGTGCCTGGGCATTAGCAGTGGGCACCCTGACCCTCTCAATGCCATGCTCTTCCTCCCTCCCTCTCTCCCACTGCCTACTCCAGGTCTCCCTGACTTGGTCCCGGACCCCAACTATGTGCAGGCATCCACTTATGTGCAGAGAGCCCACCTCTACTCCCTGCGCTGTGCTGCAGAAGAGAAGTGTCTGGCCAGGTAAGGAGACAAAGAGGAAATCTTGAGCCTCAGGGAATCACCCAGAACTTAGTGCTCACACTAAGCTGCTGGCAAGACTCATGACCCTGACCAAGTGCCCGAGCCTCTAGGGACCTTGTTATCTTCATCCATGAGCCTTACCTGTTGCAAGAATTCAGGCAGGGAGGGGATTGAGCAGACATCCAACCTGCCTGTGCATCACTATGCAAAGAATTTGCTTTTACTGTGCGTGTTGACCATTGTGTGTTGCCCCATCAGGAAACTGAGGTACAATGAAAGCAACTAAAACCATTTAGATCTGAGCTGCCCAGTGCGAAGTCTCCTCCAGGAGAGCCATATTTCCATGCTCACACAGGACCCAGGGAAGTCCTGTAGGGTGGACGGACCTGCAAGGAAGCATGCAGGATTGTGGAACAATGTCAACAGGGGACAGTTGTGTCCCATGGCTGGCCCAGGCTGTCTCTGCCTGGTCACAGCAGGGGCAGAGGGCATACACCTGTTATGCGTTGTACTGGAGAGAAGGAAAGGAGCCCAGTTCACATGAGCCCAGGTAGTGAGCTTGGCCAACTCTGCATTATTCAAGAATGATTCTAGCCGGGCGTGGTGGCGCACGCCTGTAATCCAAGCGACTTGGGAGGCTGAGGAAGGAGGATCGCGAATTCAAAGCCAGCCTCAGCAACTTAGTGAGGCCCTTAGCAACTCAGTGATACCCTGTCTCTAAATAAAAAATACAAAATAGGGCTGGGGATGTGACTCAGTGGCCGAGTGTCCCTGAGTTCAATCCCTGGTTCAAAAAAGAAAAAAGAATGATTCTGCCTCCTGCAAAACTTGCTTCTAAATTAACAATTCATATCCTGCTCAGCTGTGTGTTTGGAGGACATCTCCCTGTGCTAAATGAACTAAAGATGACACCGGTTGCTTTTGTTGCCATCCATGTTGAAAGCACCTGTTTTTCTTTAATTACTCACTTTGACATTTGAACTCTTCCTTTGCTTTTTCTTTTTACTATCTAGGAAATCCTTTGGAATCTGAATATTATCTCATTTCTAGAACTTCTAATTCACTGCCTCTCAGAGTAGCTACCACAAACTGTTATCCATCTGTAACAGGATAGTTTGCCTCAGAACATAAGTCAGTTTGTTGCTTTCTTTGAGAAAGACTTGCATAAAAAGAAAAGAAAAGGTGTCAGATGAACTAACCAGAGTAATTAGTAGTGCAGTTGATGTACATTAGGTACAAGTTCCTTTTCTTATCACAGACTCACATCAAACAGTGCACAAATTGGCCCTGGTCCCAGGACCACACGGTCAGCCTGCTCACTCAGGTCTTGTCTTTCTCATTCAGTTGTCCTTGGGAAGAGAGCATAATGTTCCTGCTATCATTCCCCACAGTGATGAGGAACTTACCGCCTCAGTGGCAGCCCCTGCCGATCCAAAGGGTTTTAGTTAAAACCAAACTTCAGGGTGCTTGGACCTGAGCTCCCAGACAAGAAGGAGGAGGAGGCCTGCCTTTTGTCCTGAAGGATCTCCTTGTCTAGCTGGAGAGCGTGTCCCCTTGCCTGTGCCCCAATGACAGCAGGAGCAGGTGAGAGCTGGGACCCATGGTTCCCAGGCTGGGGCTAGCAAGATCAGAAGAAGGAGGCTTTGTGTTGCTGAGACACCCAGGGAGGCTGGGTGCAGGATTACAGACCCAGAAAACCCTGCAGAGCTGGAGCCCTGAAGCGGACTGGCCTTCCAAGATGGTCTGCGGTGTGGGCTGTAGACTGCAGGTCATGCTGCCCGCCAGACCCAGAGCAGGAGAGGGATGTGCTCCAAGTCTCCTTGTGAGCTTGTGGCCAAGCTGGGCCTAGAACCTAGACCGTGATGGTTTCCCACGGTGTGCTGAGCTGAACAGAAGGGCAGGATTTAACCGAACACAGAGAAGGAGGATGTTTTGTTTCAACCCAGACACAGATGGATTCCAAGCCTCCCCCAGACAAGGCCGAGGGCCTTACATCCTGGCAGACAGAGTCTGAGCTGCCTGCTGTCCAGACATACTCTCAGAGAGAGCTAATCCCTACAACTGGCCACCTCTCGCCTCTGGCCTTACAACCCAGACCTTAGTGAGTGCCAGGGAAGCGCCCCTGAGGCCAGCCAGGACAGCTGTCAGCAGTCAGCTGCAGGGAGGGGAGCCGGGAGCCCATCTTCTTATTCCTATTGCCTCTATGTGCACGTGTGTGCCTGAGTGTGCATGTGTGTGTATGTGTGCATGTATGTGTGTTGTGTGTGTCTCCTCTCTCCTCTCTCTTTCTACAAAGCTGGCCTCATTGGGAATTTGGGGTAGCAAATGAATTGTGAGCAGGCAGTCTGTGCCAGACCCATGCTCCCTAAAGGGAAGAGGGCAGGTTGCTGGCCCTGAAGCCATGCCATCAAGGAGAGGTAGCCTGGTTATCCCTGAAGCAGCACAGCATGCATGTGGCATGAGGGTGTGCTACAGGTGAGACCTCAGGGGCAGTCCAGATTCCTCTAAGTGTGGCAATCATGGCAGACATCCAACGTGCCTGTGGAGGAGACTTGAGGTGGCCTAGGGGCCTGGGTGAGCTTTGCAATTCTGGGCCAAATGAATAGTGTGGGCAAAGGATGAATTGGGGAAAGAGGAAGCAGACTTGAAGCCAGCTCCCTGGGTGTGTGGGAGTAGGACAACACATGGAACCGGGAAAGTAAAGAGAATTTGACCCAAGGAGCTCAAGCCGGGTTTCTAGGCTCACATTGGAGAGAGGGCATTCTTGGGTCACCAGTTAGGCCTCTGTTCAGAGGAGGGAAGACTCATAAGAATCTCCTGGGTAGGGTTGCTTATTTCTAAATGGCCCCAGGGACTGTCTCCAGCTGAGTCACCTAGAGGTATGAGGAACCCTCAGGGGCTCATTGCCAGGCCCAATGCCACTTTACAAAGACCCTAGGGGCCGATTCTAGACACACAATGGAGACAGGAGGAGACAGCCAGGCCTTTGTGGAGTTGGGAGAGAGGAAGAGGCCAGGGCTTCTTTACAGTTCAGGGTCAAATACCAGAATCTTCAGAGGCTAGTGGTGGGCTGGGAGGACCAGTGGCCAAGGGCTAGGGGCAGGGCCTGATGCAGCCATTCTGGGGTTTGTTGTCACTGTGCCCCAGTCCCACTCCTGTCTCTCCACTTGTCCCCACAGCACAGCCTATGCCCCTGAAGCCACTGACTACGACCTGCGGGTGCTGCTGCGCTTCCCCCAGCGTGTGAAGAACCAGGGTACAGCAGACTTCCTCCCCAACCGGCCGCGGCATACCTGGGAGTGGCACAGCTGCCACCAGTGAGTGAGCAGGATTTACCAGCCTCTCCCACCTCCTCTGGGCCAGGGGTCTTGGTGTCTGAGCCCTGTGCAGATGCCTGTTGGAGGATCCCCTGGGTGGTGTTTCTAGCCAAGAATCCATCACTGGGCAAGAGAAGCCTTAGCCAGACTGGGCTGAAAGATAGCCATAAAATGATTGGTCTTGGTAAGGGATAGAAATTTCTAGAGTACAGGGCCTTGCCCAAAGGAAGTCAGTAAGGAAGAAGTCCAAAAAGGAAGTGAGGAATCTTGAAAGCGGTATACTAGGGTGATCTGACTAAGTGGAGAGCACTAAAGTGTGATTCAGGGAGACAGAAGAGCCCAGACTGGTCAGGAGACTGTGTCACAGCAGGTCATCTGACCCATCTCAGGAGGGGACAGGATGGGAGAACCAGGAAGACTAGGCTTCTTCCCTGTCCTCCTCTCCCCTGCCCCCAGACACTACCACAGCATGGACGAGTTCAGCCACTACGACCTGCTGGATGCAGCCACGGGCAAGAAAGTGGCTGAGGGCCACAAGGCCAGCTTCTGCCTGGAGGACAGCACCTGCGACTTTGGCAACCTCAAGCGCTATGCGTGCACCTCTCACACGCAGGTTGGGCCAGGGCAGCTGGGCGGCAGCACAGGAACACAGGGATTGGGCTGTCTTTCCATCAGTCCATCCTATGGCCACAGCATATCTGTCTGTCATGTCTGTCTTTTCATCCATTCCTCCACCCATGTCTGCCAAGCATTCTCCCCACTCCATTTCATTCCTCCCTCTGGCTACTGTACCTCTGTCTTCTCTGTGTCTATCTGTCTAATGACCTCAGGTTAAGGGGCAGACTCACCATGGACCAGTGTCCTGACTATTGCATGTGGGTGTGGGGTGACTCTAAGGGACAAGCAGCAACACAGCCTCTCCTCTGGTCCCTTTTCCTAGGGCCTGAGCCCAGGCTGCTATGATACCTACAATGCAGACATCGACTGCCAGTGGATTGACATAACTGATGTGCAGCCTGGGAACTACATCCTCAAGGTGAGCCCTTTTGTCTCCTACATTCCCTCCAACCCAATGGCCATGCTCAGGGTCTCCAACTTCAACTCCTGGACATTTCCCTCTTCCCCAGCTGCCAAACAGTCACAATCTAGACCATCACCTGAGGTTTTATTATTCCCATCTGAGGGTCTAGGTCTTAGGCAGACATCTAAAGCTCCTTTTTCTCTAAAGACCCTGAGGAACCTTCAGCCCAGCTTTGGTGATGCTAGGGAAGTGATGATGCCATCCCCCCATAGTGACAAAGTGCCAATGATATATCCCCCTGTCTGCAGGTAGGGTAGGCTTTGTACAACCTGGGAGAGATGAGAGGGCTCCTGTGACCAAGGCCCTTCCAGGAGCAACCCCTCCTGCTCTAGGGAGTGATGACCACTCACTCCATTATCCCTTCCCTTAATTGGGGGGAGAAGTAGAAAAGCATGCTAAGGATGCACAGCCCAACCTGGTACATCCATGCAGGCTGCGCAGGGCCACTGTCAAGGCCTCACTGGAGAAGCCACCTCTCAGTCTACTCTGTGCAGATACTAAGTGAGACTGGGGATCACTCTGCCAGTTCACTTGGACCCACTTCATGCAGAAGTTCAGCACAGGAAGACAGTGGGGTCGGGCTTGCAGGAGATGTCTTTCCTTGCAGGAAGACAGGCTGGGAGAGAGGCTGCATCCAGAAAGCAAGAGCCAGAAGCAACTCACTGCAGCGCCATCCTGAACTCCATGGCAGGCTCCATGTGTGTTAGCCTTGCCAGGCTTCTCCCTGGGCTGGGATTGTCAGGGTATTCTTCTCCATCTGTTATTCAGCTACTCATCAACATGAATGAAGACCTGAGTTCATTCATACACTAGGTAAACAGAGCGCACAGCAGTACTCAGTTCCTTCCCATAAGGAGCATGCTAGGATTTAAAAGTAACGCTACTGTATCTGTTCTTTGGTGTTCTGCAAATAATATGGGTCCCCACCCCAACTAATCCAACATGTCAGTGTTATGTCCCAGTAGCTCCTTTCCAGATAAAAATCACAAGTCATGCTCAGACCATCGTCTCAATGAATGTCAGGTTCCTTGGGCTCCAAGGCAGAAGATGCCGCCTGGCATCAGAGTGGCCCCCAATGGGTTATCTGGGTAAGGATGAATGACTGTGAGCCTTGGAGTCTGGTGGACCAGACACTGACTGTTCAGCCCCTCATGACTGCATCCTCTGAGGCAGGACCTGGCCTCTCTGACCCCAAAAAGCCCTGTGTATGGTACACCTGGTCCAGGCTCTGGGTCTGGGGTAGCTTCCCATCTTCTGATACAAAAGGGGATCAGGTGATGTTTTCTTGGACTGCTGGCTGCCTCTTCTTTCCTCTCCATGTCTTTCTAGGTACCTCTGTCTCCCAGTCTCTTGATCTCACATGGCCTTTCTCCATCTCCCTGTCTCCCTCTATCACCTCCATGTCTATCTGTCTGCTTGCCACTCCACCACTTTCCCTGGTGACCAGGTGAAGTGCAGCCTCCTTGACTAGATTCCTTTCCCTCTGTTTCTCCTCTCCAGGTGCACGTGAACCCAAAGTACATTGTTCTGGAGTCTGACTTCACCAACAACGTGGTGAGATGCAACATCCACTACACAGGGCGCTATGTTTCTGCAACAAACTGCAAAATTGTCCAGTACGTGCTCCCCAGCACCCTTCCTGCCCCAGCCCCTTTCCTGTCTGGGGAGCAGACAGAGCCACCTGAAATACCTAAGACACCCACATTTGGGGACACCAAACATAGCTATGGCTGGGTCCAGCAGGAAGAGCCTAGACCATGCCAGTCCCAAGCTGAGTGTTCATGGTGAGGCTCAGGTTGTGGTGTGCTCATCTGGGACCCAGTGATGTGGCTCCCTAAGATTTCCCAAGTTGAAACCAGCAGAAGGAAGAGTGGTTCAGTGGAAGTGCATGACTATGCGATCCCATGCAGAGAATTCTGTGACTTCTCTTTGTGACATTGGATAATTCACCTTTCCCCTCTGAGCTATTATAGGCAGGTACCTCCCATATAAGCTTGGGATGATGACTTACAGACCTGACATCTGCATGTTCAAGAGCCCAGCACATAGTGGCATTCAACGAATGGCAACTGTGACCACTAAACAGGCCCAGATTAGATTAGAAGTAATTCAGGTTAGAGTGGGCCATTGTCTGTCTCTAAGTCCCCATTGTGGAGGAAGTTAATAAAATCCGGCCGGGCCCAGGCTTTGTCACCTGGCTGATGGGCAGGGTCCTTTGCTCCTGCTGTCCCAGGCTGTCTGTCCTCAGTGCCTCTCCTCATTCCCCACACAAAACACTTGGCAGAGGGACCCCCTGTTTACAAGCTCACAAAGACCCCCACCCCACTTCATGTGAATTTAATATATTGATCAGATCAAAGCAGCTCTTCCATTAAAAAAAGAAAAAAGTAGTCCTGGAACTTTCAGCTTTATCCATCAAGTGGGTACAGGTGATAGAGATTCCAAGGCCCAGAGAAACATTTTGCCCCAAAAATATATGCTCATTAAAGGATGGTAGGTAGGAAAGGTTAGGCCTGTGGGTTCAGTGTGTGACCAGGGTCAGTGCCTAGAATGTGGGCTCAGTGTGTGACTTGGATCAGGGCTCAGTCCATGACCAGGGTCAAGGCTCAGTCTGGTGCCAGGGTCAGGGCTCAGTATGTCACCAGGGTTAGGGTTCCGTCTGTGGCCAAGGTCAGGGCTCATTTAGAAATAGCTCTTTCACCCTTGGCTGCTACCACTAACCTAACTGTTTACCACCTCCCACCCCCAGCCCCTTACCACACATATACCACACCATGAATATTAAAAATGGGAACAGCAGCCACTAGTTCAATAAGCAGATTAGGTTCCTCATGAGTAGGATCAGGTCACAATTACCCAGGGCACAGAGGGTGTTTGAAATCACGGACTCCTGCTTCTGCACTAGCAATCTGGTGTTTTGCAGACCTGAGTTTCCAGCACCTTCCTGCTCCTGGGGGCCTATCTCAATCAGCCATTCAGCATTCAGGGGCAAACTATGGCAGAGGGTTTCTGGAAAGCAACTCTAGGGAACTTGGAAGGAAGGCAGGCTGTTACAGGGCTAAGGGGGACAGGGAGCTTGCCTCACCCTCTAGGGGATTTGGGAAAATGTCCCGTGTCCCTGGGGCACCTTAAGCACCAAGAGGGTCCTCAGAAGGCAGACGGAGAAGCAGTGGGGCCTCCCTTCTGCTCCCTGGGGAGCCTGCGGGCTGCGGAGGCCCTTCCTTCCGAAGGCTCTTTACATAAGTGCTTGGAAAGGCCCAGGTCTTATTAGAGCGGCCCCGTGACCCTGACCACAGGCGGCTGCTGGGCCAGCCTGCACAGGAAGCCGGATGGAGCATTCCCAGAAAGGCCAAGGGACTGACGCCTGTGGGTTTCCATCATGTTTCTGAAGAGGAAAATGTTTTTTTTTTTTTTTTTTTTTTTTTTAAAGAACTAAGTTAGAAAAAACAAGCCAGAAAGTATTTCCAGACAGTAGCAGCTCTACGGACACAGCCTAGAAAACAGTCTGGACTTGGGCTGAGGGTTGGGGGTATGCTGAGCCTATGCCCCGGGTGGGTGGGAATCCATGAAACCCCTTCTTTTGGACCTGGGCTGAGCACTTAGCCCTTTGCCCTTGAGTCCAAATTCCTGAGGGAGCCTGTGCCTGCTCTACGTCGTGGGGTCTAGAGTGTGGAAGGGAAGCCCAGCTGGTTTGAGGCCTGGGGGCTCCACTTTGCAGCCACCATTGACCTGCTCTCTTTCTTCCTCTAGATCCTGATGTCCAAGAGGAACAGACAGACAACCTCTCTCCTTCCAAAGCAGACCCTGCTCCCCAGGCAGCCTCTTGTCAAGGAGCCCAGCCCCACAACCGACAAGCAGGGACAGCTGGACGCCAGGGGCATCCCTCCCTGCCGGCCTCAGGGAGCAAACGTGGACCGAACCACAGGGATTCCGGATGCCAGGCCCCATTTTGTACCTAACTCTTCTCTACAACATTATTTTGTCGGTTGTTGGTTTTTATTTTTTATATCTTGGCCATACCACAGAGCAAGATTGCCCAGGTCCGGGCTGAATAAAACAAGGTTTTTCTACTCCTGGGCTCTGCCTGTGGCTTGCTGGTCAGCGTGGCCTCCACTGGGTTGGCTCCAAGACTATCCTCAGGCTTCATCCTTTCTCTGGCAAAATGTGGAAAGGGCAGCCACCAACCTGTCAGGTGCCCAGAGTCTGAGGGTACAAGCCCATGGTGGAAAATCTGTGGGGTTGAGCCCAAGACCAAGACCACTTCCTGGGAAAAGGACCCTATCCCACTGGGTGAGGGCCCAAGCAAGTTTTGGGTGGCTCCAGCCCCCTTGACCCTGCTGTGATGCCCACCCCTGCAGCCTCCCTCAAGGGTGCTCTCTCTCTCTGTCACTCTCTCCACCAGCCACTTATTCCCTTGTACTTGCCCAGCTGCTGAATGTCAGGTGGGTGCTGGGGCACACACAGGAGAATCACAGTTCCTGCCCCCAGGGAACTCACACAACCACATGGGGACTGGGTGCATGCCTAGGGAGATGGCACCTGAGGGGCCTAGGGAGCCATCACATGATAGGGGGCTCCTTCCAGGAAGGAGGCAGAGGGTGTAGCATTGAGCAAAGGCAGTGAGGAGGTCCTAGAGTCAAAAAAGTGGGATTGGGAGATGAAGACACAGTTACCTCTTCTATCCCAGCTATGACATCCCAGAGGTCCTGAACACTGGGCTGGGCCAGGAAGAAGTAGAAGGAGGTGCAGCCCCTCTTCCTTCCTCTCCTGCCAGCCCTCAGAATTCCTCTGCATCCCTGCCTCCTGCTAGCTCCCTCCCTTCCTACCAGAAGAACCCTAGTGAGAAAGGGAAAGAGACTTGATACAAGAACAAGATCTCTGGAATCTGGACCACTTCTGGCTGTGATTTTGGCCAGACATGCTATACCTCTGGACCTCAGTTTCCGCATCAATAAAATGGGAATGTTTTGTCTGGCTCAAATGCTGCCATGGAGAATCAATTGCTGCTGCTGTAGGGGGACCCTGGGTGTGCTCTGGGTGTTGGCTTCAGCCCCTCAGACCAGTCTCTTTGGACTTAGATCCTCTAAGGAAATTCTATTTCTGGCTCTGACACTATCCTTGCCTCAGGGGCCCTGGCAGTAGGTCTCTGATGGTGTGGGAAGGAGGGCTTCCAGAAGGGTTCTGGCCCCAGCTCACTGGAGGCATTGGGCCCTTCTCCAGCTGAGGCATCATCAGGGAGAGGAGCATGGCTACAGCCCCCCTTTCCTCCTCCAAGTCTTGCTAGGATCTGACTCAAGTGGCAGGATGATTGTCACAGCCTGCCACTTTTCTTCTGAGGCTGGCCCAGGGGACCATGCGGGAGCTCGGTTCCAGCAGTGGCCCCGGCTTCACCGCTCTCTGCACTCCCCACCAGGTGTGCCTCTGAGGGGCTATCCTGTTGCAGCCCTGCCCCCTTACCTTTCTAGTTGCCCCAGGAGTGAGCAGGGAGGGGTCAGACAAGGTCACCCAATTCCAAGCAGTGAGAAGGACCCTGTGAGGTAGAGTCAATTGTCCTCAATTCCTAGGTCAGAAAACAAACCCAAGATGAGAACTTGTGTGGGGTCGCAGGCAAGTCTGAGGCAGTCATGGAGCCAGAACCCAGGTCCCTAAGCCCTGGGCCGGGGCCAAATGCCAGGCACAGTTTTCCAGGGGAAGATCTGTACTCTAGAAGGTGCTCAAGGTGGATCAGGCCCAGAAAACAGGACCCAGTGGAAGAGAAGCAGAGTGGGGCTTTCCCTTAAAGAAACACATTACACACAAACCATGGGGAGGTGGGGAACACTCAAACTTGGAGACTTCCTGGCACATCATTCCTATGTGTGTACAAACCCTCTGCCTGGAGGTTAGGCCCTCAGGGGTGGGGACACCTGGGCCAGTCTCCCCATGCTGGCAGGACCCCCTGAGACAGATCTCTGGGTGGGAGCTGAAAAGGAAAAAGGGCTCCCACCCAGAGAAAAGGAAGACAGCCCTGGTGCACCAGGACCCTGGTGGCCCTGCCCCTCTGGGAAGGCCTGAGGGCCCGGTTGGTGCAGCCTCACAGCCCTGCCTCAAGGCAGGGTTCACCGGGGGTTCTGCCTCCCCACTGGATGGAGGGTCCATGCCCTGGGAGTGGGGAGAGAAGGGTTGTAAAGGTGGCAGTGGGCTTGGCAGGTGATGGCCATCAGGAGGCCCACAGTGAAGTGGGAGGCAGGTCCCCCCCTACCTCTGCCACCTCAGAGAAAAGAGCATGCTCTGCTCTGGCCCTGCTTTTGCCTGGTTTTGGCTCCTCCCTAGTACTCACCTGGAGAGAAGTGGATCACCTAGACCCCTCCTCAGCCCAGGCCCAGGGAGAGATATCCCATAGGAGGCCAGGCCACAGGAAGCAGGCCTGCCTGCCCCCTTAGTCTCCCATCCATCCTTCAAGGACCAATTAAAACCCCAATTCCTGGAAGCCTTCCTTAGCCTCCCCTTCTCCCCTCTTAAACTGGGGTGCACAATGTAGGCTAACCCAGGGCTTTCCCACCCCACCACTGCCATGGATACACTTGGAGTGGGAGGAGGCTTAAGGCTTCCTCAGGCCAGACACATGAAGTGCACATAACTATGGTCTCCATTTCTGACCCAGCACCTCCCTCTGACCTTCAGAGAACAAGAGGGTCTCCATCAGCACATCTGGGCACTGGTCTGCAGAACTCAAGCTGGGCTCTAAAGGGCCTCAAGATCACTTGCCCAGAATCCTCTCCTGTCCTCTCCTCACTCTGCCCCAGCATTGAGGGGGTTGCCACCACTCCTGACACTGCCTGTGGGAATCCTTTGAGATGCAGTAGCCCTCTTGGGGTGTGAACCACAGAATCCCTTAAGTGATAACCATTCGCGTGGACATGCATGGAGACTGGAAAGGAGCAGAGGAAATGCCAGTGGCAGGGACCTGGTTGTAGCCCTAACTCTCCCTTCCAAGGGGCCTCAGTGTCCCCACCTGCATCCTGAAGGGGCTGAATTTCTTGTCCCCCAGTGCTAGACCTAGTCTGGCAGAGAAGAGGGGGCAGGAAAGAATGAGAGAGAGTAGGGGAGAGAAGGAAAGGGAGGGAGAAAAGGAGAGCAAGAGGGAAGGTCCATCCTGGGGCAGGAGGCAGGCAGGGGGGCCCACTGCTGGACTTGGCGGGCTGCCAGGCGGAGAGATTGCTGAGGGTGAGGTCTGGTTCCAGCCGGGGCATCACACAACTTGTGGGATGGCAAGATTGGGGTCTGAAGCAGGCACATCAGACCTCAGACCAGGAGCTGAGCCTGGAACCTTCAGAAAGGCTCACTGGAGGAGCCGGGCATGGTGGCGCACGCCTGTAATCCCAGCAACTCGGGAGGCTGAGGCAGGAGGATCGCGAGTTCAAAGCCAGCCTCGGCAACTTAGCGAGGTCCTAAGCAACTCAGTGAGACCCTGTCTCTAAATAAAATATAAAATAGGGCTGGGATGTGGCTCAGTGGCTGAGTGTCCCTGAGGTCAATCCCCAGTTCAAAAAAAAAAAAAAAAAAAAAAGAAAGGCTCACTGGAGGAGACAGAGTACCCAGCTGCCTGGGCAGGGTAGGTGGCCTGCGAAAACAGCCTTAGAATCAAATGTTGTCCAGGTCACTGCTTCTCCACTGTCCCATGCCCTAGACACAGCCCCAGGCTGTGTACCCTCTACTCAGGGCAGAGGCA
>JAJEJO010032449.1:0-10672 GCA_020662805.1 Glaucomys volans
CGTGGTGAGTAAATAATAGGATTTCTCTGTTATCTCATCCCTGAGAGGCAGGATAATGCTCATACTTCAGATGAGAGAACAGGCGTGTGTTCCCTTCACTCATTAACCATGCATCTGCCCACCTAGAAGGTACTAAGAACCCAAAGTTGCAATGGAGCCTGCAGATGGTGTCCTCCTGCAATTTCTCTTTACTTGTGTTCTGACCTCTCACTCATGTCCATTGCTTGAGCAGTTCTCACTATTTGGGGGTAATAGGTATGATGATGCATTTACCATCATTCACCCATAATTTTGGCAATGGGAGGATAGCACAATATCTAAGATGAGTGCTTCCTGGATACAGACAAATATGGGAGTCTTAACCATGAAAGACTCCCAGTCTTTACTATCACATCAAACAAAATAAAGGTCTAATTTTTTTTGGACTTTTTAAAATGTGTGATCTACTATACTCATTTGCTCACTTAAACTTTCCTTCCTCTTACCAGACGTGGGTTCTTCAAATGAGACCTATTTCAGAATTCATGTTAGATCCCTGTGATTTATACATTTTTATACACAAAATGTCTACTCTGGGGGCAGCTTGTTTTCTCCAGTGCATAGAGTACAATATTAGTGCCTGGTCCAAGAGAGCATCCAGGTACCAAACGGGCAGCAGCACTCCAAAGACCCTTACTTGAGGAGTGCTTCTCAGATTACCCCCAGATGGCAGAGAGCGTGTGCTCCATCCCCTGATCTCCTAGACAGTGCTGTGCAGAAAATGATCATAATGTGGCAAAGTTGGGAAGGGATGCCCTGAAGAATTTCTCTTCTCTTATCTTTATGAAAGGTTCCTATTCCCCAGAATGCTTTCTAACAATATATAAATATCACCATGGACATTCCTATAGACCTTTCTTCACAATACTCTGATATATTTATATAATTTTAATCATATATGTTTGATGTACATCATTTAGTGATACGATCGCTTGTGATTCCGAACTGGAGATACCAGTTAACTACAGCATTTTTCTATGGTTTCTCCTGACACTACATTGTAGAATACTAGTTGTGCTTAGGATTGCATCAAATTGTGTCCCTTTCTTTGAAGTGTAGCATCAGAAGGGGGTCTATGATGTCCAGGCTATTGAAACAGAAGTTCACATTCAGAAAAGAATTTTCCAATGGTTTTAAGACAATGAACAAACAACTCCATTACTCTTGAATTTTATTGCAAATTAATGGCACCTGCATATTCCTGCATTTCATTATGCCTCTTTTCAGAAATGTAGATTCCTTGGTCACACTGAATTTAATTTCATTCAATGGCCTAGAGCACAGGTGATTAAAATGTGTCATTCAATAAGTGTTATAATGCTCATTTTTTTGTGAGTCTCAAATGTTTAAAATGAATTAAAGCAGATACTGTATTCTGAGAAGTGATGTGGTAGAATACAATTATTTTGTTTCATAATGTACTCTTTTTTGGTTGAGAGAAGGCAATCTATTTATTATTTATTTATTTATGCTGGGGATTGAACTCAGGGAGCTTAACTACTGAGCCACATCTGCACCACATTTTTATTTTTTATATTTAGGCAGTGTCTCTCTAAGTTGCTTAGGGCCTTGCTAAATTACTCAGGCTAACTTTCAGTTGGCGATCCTTCTGTCTCAGACTCCTGAGCTAATGGGATTACAGGCATGCAACACTGTTTCTGGCCTAAAACAATTTGTAAAAGTTATTTATTACATACTAATATGGATCCATTTAAACTTATATTGTAGAAATGTCCATATAATATTTGACTTATGTGAAATAAATTTTTAAGAATGGGCATACGCCATTCATATGTACATGGATGTTACAATATAAGAGGACAAGGTCTCTGTGATCAAATGTGACCCACAAAATCTTGGACACATATGGACATTTGATTTACATCTTTCTTCTTTTTTTTCTCTCTAGTTCATTTATGTATTTCAAGGTTAGAGGAAACACTGAAGACTTTCCTTAACTGTTTACATTCACAGGGTATCTCTCCAGTAGGAGTTTATTTATGGATTTGAAAATGACTAGAGTGAGTGGGGCTTAATCACACTGCTTACATTCACAGAGATTCTCTCCAGGATGAGTTCCTTTATGTCTTCGAAGGTGAGAGGAAGTAGTGAAGGCTTTCCCACATTGTTTACATTCACAGGGCTTCTTTCCAATATGAGTTTGTTTATGTATTTTAAGGTAATAGGACTTAGTGAAGACTTTCTCACATTGTTCAGATTTACATCTTTCTACTCTCTTTTTCCTGGACTTATCATGGGAGAAAACACCAAAACACAGAATGAGTGAATGGTGAAAATTGTGACACTTTACCTGATCACTACTTGGGACCAATGTCATCTTTTTCTCATGATTGTAGAGACTTTTCATTTTCCACTAATACTACAACATGGCACTCATGAATTGAACCTGAAAATGTTAATCACATAGAGATCAAAATCAGAAAATCTTCCTAGATCTATGATAAGAAAGAGAGTGAGATAGATGATGGGTAATGAGTGCACAAAACAATTAAGATGAGAAAGTAACTCTTAAGTGTTAGAGCACAATGGAGTGATTACAGTCTACAATAGGTACTTATACTATTTGAAATAACCAGAGTAGTGTTTGCAGATTTAAAACTTAAAAATGACAATATTTGACAAGATGGAAATTGCCCTGCTTTGATCACTACACACCATATACTCGTGTTGAATTAAAATGCTAGATCCCATGGCCCAGTACAAATAGTTGATTCCAAAAAAATACTAAACAAAAATCAACACTTCAATGCTTTTACCAAGTATGTCCATAATCTCAGATTTTTAAATGGTGTTCCATTTTCATAAATATATTCCTTTTCTAGTTTCTCTTAGCATCTTGCTTTATAGATCAAAAGGTTCTAAAGAGTCATCATCAAAGGATTTAGCCTTACAAGTGTGGTTTTATGATATCTGGTATTTTTCCATTGTGTAGATGTAAATGGTTTAAAATATATGCCTACCATTTCAGATATTGAATTAAAGCATACCCACAACATGTGTCAGAAACTTTCCATCAGTAGATCAATATTACATTTTCTGTATCAAGTTTATGCTTGGGTTTCTGAACTAGAGAATTGCATACATCATAAGGAAGAAAATTGGAAATCTTTTGAAGATCCATTTAAACTTGGGTCAAATGCTTTTTTGTTAATGAAAACCATATAATGAAATGACTGAATCTATTTGCACTGTGACTTTAATTACCACCCTACTTCCAGATGACCTAGTAGAAAGCATTAGAATATGTTGCTATTAATATTTGGTAACTGGAATGGGCTCACATGGGATAGGTATTCTGGTGATGATAATAACAGGTGGGTGAGATTCGTAGCTACACTGGAGATTCAAAAACAGTCTTAAAATACCACCAAAGGTCTATCTATAGATATTTCTAAAATGATAAAATATCTTGGAATTTTTTTGAGGCAATGAGTTAGGTATTATTAAAATCAATTAAATCTCACAAGTCACATGTTTGAGGAAGTACCTAATTAAAACATAATGGCCAATATTTCTAAGTGTGATATTCTAGAAAGATTTTATATTTGGTACTTCATCTTCTTTCACATAAAATAATTCCAGAATAGGGGTAATATGACTCCCATATTTTATAGTTGAGGTGATCAGAGTTTAGCATCATAGCCTGCTCGAGGTCACATTTGATGCAAATTCAAATAACCTGCATTAGAGTGTACATATCTCAATGGTGACTCAGTTGATGTATTAAATATAGGTCCAAACAGAGTATCAAAACAAAAACAGCACTCAAATTACCTACCTATATGTTAACTGTTAACCTACTTTATTGTGATTAAATTCTCAAGTTGGAATTATCCACTAATATGCAATCTTTCCAGTTGAATTCACCAAAAAAATGTGGAGTTTTCAGTATATACCTGGGTGTCAATCAAGAAGAAAATGAGGAAACCAAATAAGACACTACCAAGAACACCTCAAGATGACATTATAATCAATAACTATTTTCAATAGTATATGGTCATTCTAAACAAAGTATACAAAAGCTGATGCACAGTGGATAATAATAGAGGAATGGCACCTGGAGGATATCAGAGAGACATGAGTATTGAAGGTTGAAAAGGGTGTGTTGAAGTGAATCCACCTGTTTTCTGATGGTAAGAGTGTAGGTTGAGATTGATGAATGTGGGACTGTTTGAAATAGACGTTTTCTTCATTTTCTTCTAAGATAAATACTATGTCATTTCTTGCCCAAAACATGAAAACAATCAATCAACTATATGATTTTATTAGCATAAGAAATGCCTTTTTCTCTGAAGTTGGCATTGGGATCACAGCTAACACCATCCTCCTTCTCTTCCACATCTTCACATTTCTTCTCCAGCGCAGACTCAAGCCCACCAACCTGATCATTGGACTCTTGGCCCTAATCCACATACGGATGCTAATCATTATGGGGAGCACTGCAACAAATATTGATGTTTCTCAGGATTTGTGGGATGACGTCAAATGTAAATTGATAATCTACTTGTACAGGTTCTTGAGGGGCTTCTCCATTTGTGCCACATGCCTGCTGGAGTGTCCTCCAGGCCATCATCCTCAGTCCCAGAAGCTCCCGCTTGGCAAAGTTCAAACAGAAATCCCCACATCAGATCCTCTGTTCCCTTGTGTTCCTGTGGATCTTCTTCTACATGTCCTTAAGTGACCAATTCTCATCCTCTTCTACTGCCATCCCTAATGTGGCCTCACATGGTCTATTTATTGATAAATCCTGTAAAATTTTACCAATGAGTTACTTCCTCAGGCATTTGTTCTCCATATTGGGTGTATTACGGGATGTCTTTCTTATAGGGCTCATGTCGCTCTCAAGTGGGTACATGGTGACCCACTTGTGCAGGCATAAGAGGCACTTCCAGCTCTTTACAGCACTAGTCTTTCTCAAAAATCATCCCCCATACAGAGAGCCACCTGGACCATCCTGCTGCTCATGAGCATTTTCATCATCATGTACTGTTTGGACTGCTTCTTCTCCTCCTCAAGATTTTTGTGGAATCATGACCCTCTTTGTCTTTCAATCCACATTATGGTGTCCAATGGCTATGCCACAACCAGCCCTTTACTGCTAATCTTTACTGAAAAACAAATTCTCATATTTTTGAAATCCATTTTGGGGAAGATAGCTCATGTTTACTGAGTGATGGATAAGTTCTCTGAATGTGCTGATACACTGGCTTCCAATAAATCATGGCATCGAACATATACTTTCTGAATTAAGAGGACATATGTGTGTTTTATAAAATCAGTTTACTTTGAGACATGTAAATAACAAATATGCCAGTTGAATATCAATCTTGTACCTTTTGAGATAACACAAGGGCCCAACATATCTGCTTGATGTCAGCAAGTAATTCTTATGAGGGGCATCTCAGTTTCATGAACTGAGTTAACAACTTAGAAACAAAATGAGAGTGTGCAACACTTTTTTTCTCAGTGCTAGGAAATGTACCCAGGGCCCTGTACTTATGAGGCAAACACTCTACAACCTGAGCTATATCCTCAACCCTGAAATACTTTTTAAGGGCTCCAATGAGCTTTATTTTCCCCAACTAATTATGTTAATATTTAATGTCATGAACTATCACCTGATACATCAATATGTCTTTTATTTATCTGTTAATAAAGAACTTAATTCAGGAACTTAATTTATCATACATACACCAGTGCTCAGAATAGCATGAGTAATGATAGCCCATGGTGTAAATGACTCAATGTTAAAAAGCATAATAATGTATATGTCAAATGTGGCCTGGGCATACTATGGAATATTATTTAGCTTGCAATAGAAAAATAAATGCCTGAAGGAGTAATTGGCAAACCTTCAAGTCATCATTGCAAGTGAGCTGTTAAGTCACAAAAGAACCAATGCTGTGGCTGGGGTTGTGGGTCAGTGGTAGAGTAGTTGCCTAGCATATGTGATACAATGTGTTCCATCCTCTACACATAAAAATAAATAAATAAGTGTATTGTGTCTATCTACAACTAAAACTATTTTTTAAAAAGGAACCCACAGATTAAGACTCTAATGTAGAAGGTGGAATTGAGAGTAGAAACATATACAGACAGAAAATAGAATGGCAGTTGCCAGAGAAGAGGCAGGGGGGGTCAATGAGGATTTCTTATTTGATAGGTGCACAGGAATAGTTTAGGAAGAAGAAAAGTGCTGGAGATGGAAAATGATTGTTTTCACAATAGTATGATTGTGCTTCCTGCCTCTGACTTGTACTCCTAGAAGAATCAATATGGTAAATTTTCTGTTTTCTGCACCTTACAATGATAAAAAGTGCTCAATGACCTTTATTATTTTAAGTGAAATATACCAGATTCAGAAGGACAAACACCACATATTCTCATTCATTCCTGGAAAGCAATAAGTAAATCTAGTGGAACAGAATGGATAATGATCACACAAGAGAATTGAAGATAAGGGAGAGGATAGATGGAGAGAGTTCAGTGAAGAGCACCTAGAAAACAGTGGAAGACTCACCCCCTATAATTCTTAAGTATAGTAGGGTAACTGTTGGTAAAAAAAACCTAAAATGTTTATCAAAATTAATTTCCCAACACATACATGTTATTAACATTTGAAGAGATGGAAATACTTAATACTGTGATCTGATTACTATATACATGTAATGAATTACCATAATGTACCCCACAAAATATACATATAAAAGGTACCTTTAAAGATTTTTCAGTGACACTATAAAGAGCTGTGAAAAATTCTCTAAAATAAATAATTTACATGTCATGATTCTAATGATTCCAAAATATAATTTTTTTAAAGATATTTATTGAATTTGTTCCAAATCAATTTTGGGGAAGGGGGGGCAAAGATTGAATGCAGCAGTGATTAACTACTGAGTCACAACCTCATCCCTTTTAATTTTTATTTTGAGACTGGATCTTAAAAGTTCCTTAGCCCCTTGATAAATTTACCTCTGTGCCAGGGTATATGTTTTGATCATGCACCTCTTAATAATTCAATATTTTTCATCCCATGGTCAGGGTTGTCTCATTTTGTCCCAAAGCCTGACCCACTTTAAAAGAATTAAGTATTTTATATTGAGAAAATTCAGATGCACATTGCATGATGAATGGTGAAGAGACTCACGTGCCCTTCAGCCATCTTTCCTGAGTGACACTGTCTTGAACCCTTTGTGGGGCCTCATCAGGTGCCGATAGCAATATAGTCAGGATGCATAAGGCCTCTGTGATGAGGGCCACTCCTTTACCCCTTGGTCACCTCTACACTTCCACAGCACATCCTTAACCCCTGATAGTTTTGAAGCCGTTCTCTGTGCGTGTTACCTGGCGACCTCACAAGTGTAGCTTGAATGAACTCAGTCACTCTGTAAGCTTAAGGATTTTTTAGGGTGAGTTTCTAAGGATCCATCCAAGATACTGTGTGTTGAGACTTTATTTTGGCAATTGTTGTTCTGGGCTTTGGATGTAGCAGTCTCTTGGCTTCACCATTCACCTACCATCATACTTCAAAAATCCCTATGACTAAGGACATTGAACAACTTCCCTTTGGTTATATTTTCTTTGATCAAATTCCCCTCAAGTTTTTTTTTTTTTTTTGCCATTTTCTGTAAGGATTGATTGTTTTTATTACTGTTGTGTTTTGAGAATACCTTACCCATACAAGATAGTAGCTGTTTGCTCAAAGTGTGGTTTCCATGATTTCTCTATTCCTTTTGAAGGAGGGGTACTGGGGTTTGAACCCAGCATGTGTCTCACGAAGATTCATGGTGACCCTCTTGTGTAGGCATAAGAGGCAGTCCCAGTACCTTCATGGCATCATTCTGTCTCCAAAAGCAACCCCAGAAGCAAGTGACCAGACTCATTCTGCTGCTCATGGGTTTCTTTTTGGTCATGTACTTTGTGGCCAGCATTTTTTACTTCTTAAGAATTTTGTGGAAAATTGAACCAAATCATCATTGTGCCCACGTGTTTGTGGCCAACATCTATGCCACAATCAAGATCTTGTTATTTATCAGAACTGAAAAACACATCATTAATATCTTGAAATTGGTGTTGGGGAACACTGTAATTTGATGATTCTGTGATGCCTATGTTCCCTTAATATGAGCCAATGAAGATGTGCTAATGCCATACCTGGTTTCTGTATGATGTGAACACATGAAGATATGCTTTCTCTGTTAAGCCTCTATTTGATGTGAGTATGGTGGTTGATCTGGATGTCTGCTTGATTGATAGATGCTAAGGAAATCAATAGGATGGAGAGATTTCTGGGCTCTAATGTGAAGGTGTTTCCAGAGATGAATGAAATTGTGACAGCAGAATTAGGGGGAGACACATGCTGAACATGAGCAGCACTGTGCAATAGACCAAGGGACTAGGAAGAAAAAGCCAAAAATGGAAGAAGTCACAGCAGATTCAAGATGCTTTGCTATGAATGGGTGTGTCTCATGTTGCAGCAAGATGTCACTCACCAAATCATGGGACCTTTGTTTTGTTATTATATTTTTATTTGTTCTTTTTAGATACACACATCAGTAAAGTGTATTTGTTCATATTGACAATATATAGACTATAACATATTCCAATAAGGATCCCATTCTTATAGTTGTATATGATGTGGATTTACACTGGTGTTATGTGTACTCACATATGAAGTCCTCTTCAATTCAATTCCCATCCCCTCTTATCGCTTCAAGCCTCTTTGTCTAATCCAATGAATTCTATTCTTCACCTCCCCACCATCGTTAATTATGTGTTAGTATCCACATATCAGAGAGAGCATTCAGCCTTTGGGTTTTTTAAACTGGCTTATTTTCTTAGCATGATATTCTCCTTGTTTATTCATTTACAAGAAAAAAGTCAAGAACCATTCTTTCTTATGACTGAAGAATATTCCATTGTGTGTGTGTGTGTGTGTGTGTGTGTGTGTGTATCACATAGTCTTTCTATATTCATTTATTGAAGACCACTTAGGTTATCTTAACTGCTTCGCTATTTTAGATGGAGCTGCTATAAATATTGATGTGGCTGCATCAATGTAGTCTACTGATTTTAAATTCTTTGAGTATGTACTTACACATGGGATATCCAGGTCAAATGATAGTTCCATTCCAATTTTCTGAGGAATCTCCATATTACTTTCCAGTGTGGTTGCACTAATTCATAATGACCTCCTGTGCACATCTCAGATACCACTAATGTTAATGGCTGCCTATGTCTCCCTTCAATTCATTGTCGGCCATCAGAAAGATGATTCCCAGCTACTGCCTTCACTGTGCCACCTTCTATCCTTGCATAAATCCTAAAGTTACCCTCTGCTCCCACTACCTGAGGACAGTGGTGCCACTGAGGGCATCAGAAACCTCTCTGACAACAAAATCTAATGGTCGCCCTTTGGTCACCCTCTACCTCAACTATGAGTGTTCTTCAGAACAAGCAGCCCAGCTTCTCTTTTTTAAATCATCTCTTCCCAGGAATCCATGTCATTTCATTCCCCTGGTTTTTCACATCCCTAATTGGATGCCCTCACTCTGTCTCCTTCATAGACGTCTCCTCTTCTCCATTGCTCAATAGAGCTGTATCCCCAGCTCAGAGCAAGGATCCCTGTGCTTCCCTATCTTCACCCTCACCACAGGTCACCTGCAGTCTCACTGCAGGAAGTATTTTCCTATTTCCCCTGTCTCCCAAATGTCCATCTTCTCCCTGCCCTCTCTTCTCACTTTTACAAGGATATCTACTAGGCATCAGAAATGAAAACACAAAAGCCTTCCTCAAAACCAGTGCTCTTTTTCCTTCCTCAGCTCTTTTGCCCCATTCAGCATTAGGTGTCACTAAAACCTTAGGATGTTCAAGCCAAAAATTCAGGAGCTCTTATTTGGTCCTTACCACCACCTGAAATCATCATCAATCTCTGCTTATTTGAGAGACAAAATTATAAATATATCTGTGTATATATACATACACAATATCATAAACATATAATCATGTGTATATATAGTTATTATGTATATATAGTTATAAATAAATCAGGTTCAACCACATTCTCCTGTTACCTAGTCAGGCAATCATGTTATACTATGTACACTTCATTGATACTCTGGTCCATGTTGCAAGTTCTGATGAATGACCACAAATCCTCCTCATATCACAGGGACTTAAAAGCTTCTTTAGCTAAAAAACACTGTTCTTCACTAAGACTACAGATGTACAATAGGTAACTACAAGTCAGATATCAGACATATAGACAGATACACATAAATATATATTTACATATATAAATATATACATATATATTCTATTTTTTTGGCTTATAACAATCAGGGCCTATCAAAGAACACAAAATTACCACAACTTGAGCAAAGATTCTGGAAGTATCCCAGGAGAAACAGCTGTAGGATGAGGCCATGACTGATTTCAGACCCTTCCTCCATTTCTGAATAAAATTGTGAGAAAATATGTATATATCTATTTATATATCTATCTGTCTATCTGCATCTCTCTATATGGATATAGACATAGATATACAGAGATATAGAGATATACAGATATATTCTCCATGATGTGAATGAAGTGATCACTCTGGGCAGTGAGT
>JAJEJO010032460.1:1701-12156 GCA_020662805.1 Glaucomys volans
TGGGTACAGAAGGTTGATGGCAGGGAAGGCTTAGTTGGGGGTAGGAAGATATGATAACTCTGTACATTTTGCCTAACTTTGTTGAGACCCTAAAACCACCTAAATAATAAAATCAATTAGTTTTTAACATTAATTAGTGGGCATCCTAAAAAATCTAAGAATTTAAGAGTTCTAGATTATTGATATTAAATACCAGATTATGGATATATTAAATGTATTTCCAATTATGATATTATCAATTTATGAGGAGCTTACTGAGATGTAACCCCATCATTGGTCAACGACCTGCTGTGTATATAGCTTAGGAATGCGTGCACAGGTGACAGTGAACCAAAACTCTTGAGACTGAGGGATCTCTGAAATGGGTTTATGGAGTCTTTACAGATCCTAGCAAGACAAGGTCATGGTCCTAGGACAAGTTCCCATGACAACCAGCAGCAGGGATAAATAGCAGTTTGAAAAAAAATGACCACTGGATTTAGAGCTAAAAATACTTTTATAACAGAAGTTTGGGGAAAGGAAAGTGTAAGTTGTTTGTACTGAACAATAGAAAAAGGTCTATAAATAAATGAGGGGGTTATGAATTAGAGGGGTAGGATAATGGAAATGCAGGGGAAGTTTTGGGATAGAACAGTCTAGGGGAAGAGGAATCCTCGCTTCCGGACAATTGGGGTATAAAAAGGATGCAGTGGCACCTAGGGGATCCCCATGGATTTAAATTAAGGTTTTTAAAATTTTTCCTTGGTTTCAGTATGACCGTTAAATAATTAACCTCCCCCATCTCTCCTCCTTCATTCTTAGGGCCTTGTAATTACATTTAAGACATATCAGAATTTTTTTCTTTCCAGTGAGGGAAAAAAGTCAGGAAATAGCTAGGTAACACCTAGGGAGAAAGGGGACATGCTGGGGAAGGGTTTAGGACCCATCATCTAATGAACTGGCAATTGTTATATTCCTTATATTATCTGGGTGTTATCCTTATAATCATTCTTTTAAATTATTTTATATAGTTAATTCACTCATTTGTGGAGTTCAATAACGAAGGACATTGAATGAATGAATGATTAATGACTGTTGACTGGTAATTGCCTTTTCTAGTGTTGTACCCAAAGAAAATATAATCATCCAAGTCAATCACAAAGCCAAAAGAAGCCTTTATTTTAGCTGGCCAGCAAGAATTGCCCTTACTCCTAAAAGTGGGGTGCCGGAAAATTGCGCATTAATCGTGTCATTACCAATGTTTATAGGGCTCAGGATGGGATTAGGGCTGGGCTATAGGGAGGGGGGATTAGGGTGGGGCTGACTCTCTCCTGATGATGGCACTGGAGAATCTTTTTGGGAAGTATAACACTAGTGCTGTTATAGTTTGGATATGAGGGATCCCCGCAAAGCTTCCATGTTAATGCAAGAGGTAAAGCACTCAAAGCATGCCCGGGAAGGGGTTATCTTTCCCACAGTCCCTTCTCCACCCACCCCCTCTCTCTGCTTCCTGCCTACCATAGGGTGAGTAGCTTTCCTCTCCCACATCCTTCTGCTGTGATGCCCCACCTCACCTTTCCAGAGCAATGGAGCCAACCAATACTGGACTAAACCCCTGAGACTGTAAGCCCAAAATAAACTTTTCCTCCTCTAAATTGTTCTTGTCCTGTAGTTTGGTCACAGCAATGAAAACCTGTGTTTCTTAAAAGAACATAAAATTTGCTAGGGTTATATCTCAGTGGTAGAGCTTTTGCCTGGTGTGTGCAAGGCCCTAGGCTCTATCCCAGCTCTGAGGGAAAGAAAACATAATTTTTCTTTTAAAATACAACAACAGACATCCCTTGGAAACTCATTTGATAGCATTTAAACAACCATGTGTTCCTTTTTTAAAGCTTTTTATCTTCAAAGTCCCCTCTGAAGCTTTGGATTTTGTTTGCTTTTTGTTGCTAAGCCAGGCAATCTGCATAACAACTGTATTTCATTTGAAACTTCCTTGCAGTTCCTGGAAACCGGCTGCTCACCTCTTGTGGCACAGTATTGGTGCAGCAGAGGATTAGCCAACTGAGGTGATCGTTTTAATTATTAATGCTGCATTTTATTCCTGCTCCTTTCTCAAGTTGATGGACAGGCTTCAGGACTGAACATGCCTGTGGTTGAATTCTACCTCCACTATTTTATTCCTTGTAAAACCTTGAACGAGTCTCTTCACTTCTCTGAACTTCAATTTCTTTAACCCTGAATGGTTGATAAAAAAGATACAAAATAAGTCTGTTAAGACATTTCTCATCAATATCTGATACATAATAAATATTCACTAACTGGAAATAGTTATTACACTGGACTTCATTTAACAGATTCAAAGTGGTGAAGAATATAAGAACATGGGTACAAGGAAGAGCCTAGGAGAAACAGTAGAGTTCATTTCTTCCTGAAAGTGCTTTCTTCAAAATATAGGTAGAATCTAGATCATTAGTCAGCTTTTGTAGATGGCAGTGATTCATCAATGGTCACAGGCACACGGGAGCTAAGATAGGAATCCTGAGACTAATACACAACAGTCTTTGAACTATGCTTCTTTGGCTCCAAAGAGAACTAGTTACATTCTAGAATGTCTGAAGAAACAAGTTGTATTTCTCTCAGTCTCAACTAGCAACTATACCTAGCACCTAGGGCTTCAAAATTGCCCCATATTCCCTATGATTCCTTTCATTGATTCCTTTAACCTAATTTCCTTGTTGACTCCAATAGTCCATCATGGTTATAGTTTCCTACAGAACCCCAAACTTCCCTCCAAGTGAGATTTTGTAACCAGGAGGTTGAACCAACTGTGGAGGGATCCTTGGTCTTTGGATGTAATGCCTAACAATAAGGCCATCACCTCAGTGCAGAGACAGAAGTACAGCAAAGCAGAGATAGCAACTGGAGCAGGTAATTGCAAGGCAAAGGAAAGACAAGAGAAAGTGACAGGGGCTGGCAGAACAGCTAGGGACTGAAATGCACTGAAATGATTAGGCCGTGAGCTTTTGTAGGATAAGGGGTGGGAAGTTGCAGTACAGCAAACCCTTGGTAGAGCCATGCCTCTACTGCCCATTTGGAGGAAGCCATTCACCTGCACTGTGTGAAAATCGAAGGTATGCACCTGTGTGCCAGATTCACTTTCTCTTTTCTCGCCGGTCCACCATCAGAAGTTCATATAATGGTCGACTGACCCTGAGAGCAGTTTGTGGGCTTGTGTGACCCTGGAAACATGACGTGTGCCCTTAAATCTATGGAGAGGGGAGTTGTGCCCACTTTATGGAAGGTAAGGGGGAGACTGGCAGTGCCATTCAGTGGCTCTGAGAAGTCTTCCCATCTTCCTAACATCAATTTCTCCTATAGTCCACCCACACAAGGGAACAGGGGAATTTATATCCTATGGCATCTCTCTGGGTTAACTGACTGTCAGAGGCCCTCTTCCAGTCAGCCTTCTGCTTTGTCTCCCACTTCTCCCATTTCTATTCATTTGTAGCTATCTATGCTAACAGTTCCTGAGGCTGTAGTTCTCTCAGTTACTAGAAATTCCTCCATTTTTAATCTTACATGAATTCTTTGTTCCCTTGCACACCTATAGATTTACAAATTGATTCTGCTTGGCCCTCTTTGCCTGCCCATCAGTTTAACCTCAGAGCTAACGCACATTAATAAGGAAATGAATGGGATGAGGCAAGATCATTTGAGATAGGTCTCTGTGTAAAAATTGTGCTCATAATTTTCCCTTGCTCTTAGTTTTTCATAAGTTTCATTTTTGAAATCTATATTTTTAATTTTGCTAGAAGAAAAAAAACATGAATTATTTCACAGTGTGCATAGCAGTTCCTGTGTCCTATGATTCTGTGTGATCCTCCAACCACTTCCCCACAATGGTCCTCTTCCACCCATGCCCTGTGCTCTGGCCTTTCATCATGGAATGTTTGCTTTGCTGTTATTAAGGAGTTGGAATATTGTATATGGCTAGGTGTGGAAAGGCAATATGCTTCCTTTCATTAGAATATTGTGCTTACCAAGAATAGAACCTAATACAAACACAGTTCAGCTTTTGTAAAACCCAGTAGTCTTCCACAGAAGAAAGATAAAATAATGAATTAGAAGCACAGAGGAGCAAAAGCATGCTGTGCTTACCACTCAGCTTGAGGCTCTCTGGGTGTATAAAACCAATGGTTTCCATTTGAGAGGAGAGATAGGAGTACGGGAAAGTCAAATTTCAATGAAGTCAAAGAAATAAAGGACCTTTATCACTGAAGATCTTTTAATGTAAGTGAAGCTGTAATTTTTTAAAAAGTCACATACTTCAGTAATTTAACACAAAAGGAATATACCTTTTTTCTCACATGCACACACACACACAAAATTATTCCTGCAGAGTATGCTGTCCTTTCCATCAAATTTAGATGTTAATTCTTTGAAGTCTTATGACCTAAGAACTCAAAGAGTTCAAGTTCTCAACCTCTTTCCACCCCCAGGAAAATGGCAAAACAGGAACGGCATATTTGCAAGTAAGAATTCCCCTCTCAGAAAGGGGAGCCAGAGAAGTTTGTGTTCCAAGGCACTGATACCATCCTTCTGGCTGGTGTCATTTAATACTCTGTGTCCTGGCAGTGGAGTCCATTCCCTTGTTAGCATACTTTCTTTTTATCCAAGTTTTTAGGACTGACATTTTCTTTGAGGTTTGAATACTCAATCAAAGACTTCTTCGGTCTCTTTGTTTCTCTGGCAAATTAATTCCCTCCGCCTTATTGGGTCTCTGATCCATTAGACTCTAGTTGGTTCCATGTATCAGTAGCCATGTCTTCCCAAAGTGCTTCCCTAGACATTTGTCGAGTCTGCTTTATCTTTTCACATCCTCAACCTCGTTGTTCATGAATGAATGAACGCACACTTATAGAGCCTTCTCTATGGAGTCAGAAACTTCCTCGAACACTTAGTGGGTAGAATACAAACAGGTAAAAGACATGATCTCAAACCACAAGAAGAAATAGGAGTTGAGTGGAAGAACATGTGAATAAAAAGACAAATGAAAATTCAAGATATTGCTTTGTTATTGAATGAAAGGTACAAATAGCATTTGATTCAAGGCCAGAGGAGGGAATGAAGGCTGAAGTGCTGAAAGACAGGGCGTTGGCCTGGACCACAGGCCAGGACTCAGACATGCTGAGGGGATTTGAAAGGACCTACAGGAATTAGAAATTACAGAAAACAGGGAGATACAAAAGCACCTGGTCTGTTGAGAAACAGAGAGCACACCTATTTGGTATGAAGAGTTCATTCATACAAGTATCAGAAGAGAAGTTTGGTGAAATAAAGAGAAACCAGACCTGGCTAAGCAATGTTGAATAGAATGTCATATTTTACAAAATATTGTGGGGATAAAGAGTAGGCTCTGGGTGGAGGCAGACAGTTATCTCCCTGAAGCATGGTTCTATCCCTCATCAGTGGTGTGACTTCATCCAAGTTGCTAAATCTGTCCAAGTTGGCTTCCTCATCTATACAAAGGTAGTGATTCCCCTTCACTCATAGAGTTTAGATAGTTCAATGACATAATTCCTGTTAAGGGTTTAGCTTATTTCCCTGATAGTCTAGCCAGGGAAATTGGGATGGAGGGATAAACGTGCAAATCATAGAAGAATTTGAGGCCAGTGAAACTAATTGCGTGATACTGTAATAGTGTATACCTGGCATTATGTATTTTTCAAAACCCATAAAACGTTCAAAAAACCAAGAGTGAACCCTAATATAAGCTATAGATTTATAGAGTGTCAAGTCAATGTAGGCTCATCAATTGTAACAAAGTTGCACTCAGTACAGGATGCCCATAGTGAAGAAGACTAGGTTTGTGGAGACAGGATCTACAGGTACTCTCGGTACTTCTGCTCAATTTTACTGTGAACCTAAAACTGTTTTTTAAAAAAGTTAAAAACCACTAAAAATAGAACATAAATTAAAAAGAAAGTTACTATCACTGGTGATCAGTAATGAAGTAGACTGGTCGAGGAAGAGATTAGATCAAGAGTCCAATTGTCATGTCACCAGGAAAACTATTCTCTAAACTTACAAAAAATATTCAATAAGGAAAGTACATTTTACTTTGATTTTCAGTAAAATTGTTCATATTTCAGTTTTTAGTTGGCTACCATAAAGCTTCTTTTGGAAAGAAGAGAGGAAATGATTTTTTTACGGAACTGACTAAATTCTAATGTTCATTTGATTTTTCGTCCTCATTCTATTTCATACAAAAAATATCCTGTACTGATCTTAAGGAGTGACATCCTTCCCACACCTTGTTCATTCTACCACAAACCAACACTACCAACCCAATGATTGGAAGCACTACGCATTCCTTTCCTAGTCTCCTAGGGACCTGACCTTAACTCTATTGCATTAATGTCATTTCCCTAGAATTCCCATAGAACAGATTTCCAAGTGAACACAGAGTAGGTTAGGATTATACAATTATTATAAAAATCCAAAGAGTATGCTTGAGAATTTAAAGGACAAAATGCAAGTTCTTAATAGGTACTCATAAAAGACTTCCATTTGTCACTGGAATAATAAACAAACACATGAGGATTCAGCAGAGGAGGACATGGTCTCCTACTTCACCGAGGAGGCTCCATTGTGCTGGCTCTTAGAGGACAGGCAGGATTTAAATGAATAGAAAAACATCCCAAATGGGAAAAACATTAAAAAGCAAGCAAAGAATGGTAAGTGGGAAGGGAAAAGGCCACATGAGTATGAGCAAGGAGTTCAATTGTCCTGCTGTCTAATAACTCCTCACCAAGAAAAAACACAATATATACTCTTAGAACAATTTTCCTTTCCCATAGATTTACCTACAACATCCAAGTCATATTGCATTAGGAAAGTAACGTATTAGTGAAAATTACAATTGCCTTCTCTACTATTAAGTAGCAAAAGAAAGTCCTTTTCCATTCCACATGTCCTCCACTTCCCTTTGCTAATATCTTCCTTGATAAAGTAAGGAAGATCTTTCCTCTTGGCTGTAATACAGCCCAATTTTCTGTGCAGGATATTTGATTATCTGAACATTTCAGTGACTAAGAAAGCCTGAAAGAAACCAGGCACAGTGGTGCAAGTCTGTAATCCCAGCATCTTGGGAGCCTGAGGCAGGAGGATCACAAGTTCAAAGTCAGCCTCAACAACTTAGGCTTAGGCCCTATCTCAAAATAAAAAGTTTTTTAAAAGGGCTGGGGATGTGGCTTAGTGTTAAGCAGCCCTGGATTCAATCCCTCATACCAAAAAAAAAAAAGGAATGTCTGACCCAGTCTATCACAGCATCATGTCCACTGTACTTTAGGAGATGTGGAAATATTCAAAAAAGAAGCTAAATTGGTTATGGAGGGTCTCAGCTATCTAATATGGGTAGTTTGCATGGTCCAGCTGGGCAGCTCTATGATATTGAAGATTATGTCTCTACTATTCTCTAATGTATCTCCAGTTTCTAGCACAATGTCTGGAATATTCATTAAATACACAAACTTTTGCCAGCCAGGTTGTCTCTTGAGGTTTTGGTCTCTGTATATGTAACATGAGGACCTGGAGACAATCAGGTGTGATCTTTCTTCTAATAATGTTTTTTGATGGCACATTTATAAAATAGAGCTCATGTGGAGACCCACAAATAGGCTGCATTTGACCTCAATGGTGATCTAAAGTTGTTTAAATTAAATGCCCCAAATTCACATGTAAAATCCACTTGAAAAACAACAGACTTGACAACATTGTTCCAAGCAATTTTCTTGCCTGATACCAGCCAACTGGTTTCAGTGGGTTGTGATCTCTCCAGTGAGATTCCCTACCATTCTTTATTATTTACCACAACACATTTTATACATTTATTTCAACTCTCTACTCCCTGTAGACATTTGATCTCATGATCCCCTAGATTTTTTTCATAAAACATAATCACCCTACCATTCAATAGATAGGAACAGAGACACACAAAAACATTTTGTATGATTGTATTCAGATTCCTATTAAGAATAAAAATCTGAAAATTCAAGCTAGGTCTATGCACCATACCAAGTCATTATATACTTCTAATTTTGAATTTCCTCTCACTGCCCAAACTTAGCTGCCTCTGAGTAAAATTCTTTTCATGACTCATTTGGGAAAGAACATATCTAAACTCCATACAACTGTAAATTAGTTTTCATAGAACCTGAAATTGCAACTATAGTTTTGAACTCATGATTTCAAAAAAGGGTAATTTTTTTTCGTTAAGCATTAGTGTGTTACGCTATTAAATTAGACAATTTCCCTCTCCCTGACCCTATAGAAAGCTGTTTGTTGCATTGTTTGGAATCACCACTGTTGAGGCTCTGAGAAGGTCTTGTCCATCTTCAAAGCCATATTCTATTGTCTATAAAAAAGAAAAAGCTGCCCCCAGCACATGGTGAATATCCATATTTCATTGACAGAACATGGCTCTTGCCCAAGGCCACACCATAGATAAGTTGCAGATCTAAAATTAGAACCCCCTAACCCATGTTTGAGCTCTTCTTCTAACACCATTTTCACCTTTTTGCTCCCATCTCTACTCTTTCCCTATGATGCTGCAAAAAGAATTGTTACCCTGTGGAACAATGAGGATAATAAGTTTAATCAGGGCTCATTCTAATAAGCTTACAGATGTCAACAAATTTGTGGGATTTCACAGTTCACATGGCTTTTTGCTTATTTCTCTAGAAGCGCTCCTGCCTAAAACCTGAACTGTCATTCCCTGAACAAATCATGGTTAAAGAGGAATTTCACTAGAAAAATCTACCTTTTTTTAAATGTTGTTCATGGGCTGAATTTGTTTCATATTTGGAGAATGGTCAAATCACCTGAGAAAATAATGTTACTATCAATGTTAACCAATTAATTAAGATTAACCACCCAATTATGAACCCCTCATTGTGTGTCCACAGGGGAGGGATGGATTTAAGATATCTAAAACAAAAACAAGGCCTAGGGAACAATTATATTCTGATAAGGGTGAGACTGGTTAATTATACAGTGGGATTCAGTGAAGAGATTGATAAAGCAATCTGAGCTGAGTTGAGCAGACTGCTTAAAGAAGATGAAATTCCATCTGGATCTCAAAGTAGAAGTTGATGCCAGGTAACTGAAGAGGAAAAAAGGTAATGAAAATGTATTATTTATGCTAAAATTAGAACAAACAGAGTATCTGTAGTTTTCAAAAAGTGATTCCATGGGCTGGGACTGTAGCTCAGTGGTAGAGCACTTGCCTAGCATTGTGCGGCACTGGGTTAAATTCTCAGCACCACATATAAATAAAATAAAATAAAGTAAAATAATGATTCACTGGCAAAAAAAATTTTTTAAAGTGGTTGCACCTAAGTACTACAGAAGGAGCATGTAGGGAATAGTGATAAAAATGTAGCAGGTAGGGTAGAATTAGACATTAGAATGTCAGGACCACCTACAATCAAATTGAATATAAAAATGAAATAATAAAATTTTAAATATGTAAAAATTAAAAGATAAAAAATAAGTAGCCAAAATCTGAAATAGTCATTATTTGTTCATTCTGTTTAATGATGGATTTCCTATTGTAAACATTGTGTTTTATTTCAGAAAAACCACTCTGACATGATTACACACAAATACATGATTTTGCCATTCCCCATCTCAACAACACCCATCTAAAAGAACTTGCATTCCCATAGAAATTTTATTTACTTTCCACTTGGGAAAAAAGAATCCAGGGATTTTATCCTGAGGTCCTTTTCACTGTTAAGTTCCCTTAAAGTCCATAATAATGTTTTGCCTTCTGTAGACTAGGGAATGGTGAAAGGGACCCTTCTCCCATTTCGAGTAAATTGGCTTTGCAGACTTTTTTCTGAGGAAAGTTTCTTTATGTGGTATATTTGTAAAGACTTATGATTTATGTTTATCAATCCTGACATTTTCTGGATAGAAGAAAAACCAAGTGGTATATTTAAAAAGGATAGTAATGGTGAGCGGACAATATTAAGTAACTAGTCAACTTCCTTTCTCTTCGTCTCTTCTTCCTTCCTATCTAACATCTCTGTAGCTATCTATGTATTAACTTAATTTTGCTATTTAAATCACAATTTATGATAGTTACTTCATTAATCCTTGGGAGAGTAGATGGTTTTTGCTTGGGCAAATAGAGTAGTCCTCCTTTATGGGTGAAAGATGAATTACACGATCCTCAGTAGATGACTAAAACCATGAACAAGAGACCATCTTCGGCAGCCTGAGTCCTCAGAGCTGAGCTCAGGTCTTCTGATGGGGCCTCAGCGCTGCAACTCCTGGTGAGATCTGGCCAGGAGCAGAGGCGGTTGCCGGCTCCAGCGGGGAGTTTGGGCCCTTTGGCGCCATTTTGCAGCTTCCCTGGCTGAGAGACAATCTTCGGCTGTCTGAGTCCTCGGAGTTGAGCTCAGGTCTTCC
>JAJEJO010032464.1:0-11147 GCA_020662805.1 Glaucomys volans
GAGTCTTGTCTTCAGTTACCTGCCTAGAAAGACTTTGCCAGATAACTTCAGATGGAAATGTTGATAATCATTGTTCTCAACACACTTGTATGCAACAGATGGGAAGCTTTTATTTACGACAGATGGGGGAAAAAATGCCCTAATCCCCCCAAAAAACAATTTGCAATGTGTAAAATTTTCAGCATTGTGACAGGTTACTAGAAGTTATAACAGAATGGAAGGGGTAAGAGTGTATAGAAGAAGACCTCCTTGGTAAAGCAGTTGAAATGCCTACATTACCAGTTTGGAAAAATACCTTGTATTAGAGAGAGACTAGGATGTTTTATTTGTGCCCTAGATTCTCTGTTTCCAAGAATTCTCCACCTCATAATCCAGTTAACTAAAAAAGAAAAAAATCTCACTTTGAAAACTGAGCTCCATGGATATTTTATGCATGTACCCATCACCCATCACAAGATTACAGAATCACTGGTACTTTTGGTACTTTAGAACTTTACATTTTCTCCTCTCTCCTTTCATCTCTTCTTCCCCATCAAAAATTACTACTGTACTTTATGATTTGCAGCTTTTCCCCAGGGTCAGCCTTCTCTAGCACCTGTTCCTTTTTAATAGGCTTTTCTATGACCTCATCTCCCTATGATTCTTCTACCTACTGAAGGTAGACATGGTCATTTTTACAGAACAAAGGTACACATATGTATCTGATTGATCAATGTAACATTTGAAAGTTGTAACAAACATCTACTCTTTGGATGGCCTGAGAAGGGTTTTGTAATCTGGCATCATGTCACCTTCTTAGGAGTACCTTGCCGCTTCTGTGATAAATTGTCTGAGATTCTCCTGACTACCCAAATAGCTGCTGATATTTGCCCATCATGGTAGCAAAGGTCAAATAAAAAGTAATATTAGAACAAATACTGAATCATATGTCATATGCAATTCAGACATGTATGACATTAAAAATACTTTATAAGTCAAACTGATTGTAACATGGGAGCACAATTAGTCTTCTTTATACAATAGACTTTGGATTAAAGAATAAAAAGGTGACATGAGGGAGGTTACTGACTTTTTGAAATGCAATACTCCATCTCGTTTTTTATAACTTGAAAGCAAAAAACAGAAATGAAAAGATAAACGTAGCAAAATAATGTAACACTGTACTTAAACTCCAGGAGAATTAATGATTGAACAATTGAATCCTGCAATGACTTATTGTCAATTGACTCCTCAACCTTTAAAGATTATGAAGAAAATTAAGAGTAAAGAAAGTTCAAGAGAAAATTTCTATGTGCAGAGAAAATCTTTAAGGAATGTATATGTCTCTGGTGAATTTCTAAGGTATCTGGTCAGATAGGGTACTTTTTAAAACAAAAATTCTCTATTTTTCATAGCCTACTATTTATGGTCAACACATCTATGTGTTTATCAACAGAGGGACATAGTCATTGAATAACTCAGAAAGGTTACATACTCTAGCTTCACAATCTGAATTGATTCTGTGAATAAGTGCAATACATTCTCCTTTTCTCTCAGGCACATAATGTACTTATTCACACACACACTCCCCATCCCATTTTCCTGCCTTGAAAATGAGGACAATACTAGTGTGACTCCTGAGGATTTATCAGGGTTAAATAAATAATTGAATGATTGGATGAGAGAGGCAATGAAAGTATGAAAGTGTGAAATTGGACTGTAAAGCAATACAGATGGTGAAGGCAAGAGCAGATTTAAGTGCTGAATGAAATACTACAACACAAACTGGAGCCATTAGTTCACAAAGTGCCCTGAAGATTCCGCGAGAATCCAGGATTCTATGGGTTGTGATGTGAGACTTCTTTTCCCAGTGAAACAATGTATATTTCAAGAAGCAGCCTAATATTTATAAAGTGAAGATTCTCTGTTCTTGAGGAGATGAGATTTCAGAGGGAAAGATGTTCTTTTTAAGAGTGCAGACTTACCAAAAAAAAAAAAAAAAAAAAGCAAAAAAGCACAACTTCAGCTACAATTCATTGGCATAAGGAAGAAAGAAAAGGAAATCCTGATGTAATCGAGGACATCCTTTATCTTAGGAAGTGTCAGAGCTAAGAGGCCAGAATTGAACAACCTTCAAGAGTCCCCCTGATGCAGGCAGCTTCTGCACCTATATTGAGTGTGGAAAGACCATAACCTGGAGTATAGCTGCTTAAAGATGCTGCTGTTCCTGCCATATATAAGGCTATGGGAAGTCAGCATGACATCCATCTACAGGCCCTGGGAAAAGGTAGCATGTTTGCCCAACCAGCATTACCTAATACTCTACGGTTTTCAAAAACCGGACAGTATGACCAGTCCCTGGATGAGGCACTGGGATGCAAAGGAAGTTCGGAGTCTCTCAACTGCTCCCATACTGTGCCTGGACACTTCTCTTTGCTGTGCTTCAAAGAAAGGAAATGTGAGATGACCCTTTATATCCGTGTCAAACATGGCCTCTACCTGCCATGGAAAAGGAAGAATAAACATTCCAGTTATTTTAAGAAAGGAAAATGCTTGAGCTCTGATATCAATGAAGTCCACTTACCAAGCTGCTTTGATGTTGTCAGTTTTGAAAGAGTGATAAAGTTTTACAGTAGACTTCATGCTTGATCTTAATCAATATGATTTTGTACATTCTCTTGCTCTTATGAATCAGAAAATAAGACAGAAAAATCATTGAATTTTTTTCCCATGGCTACTTTATGCTGAAAAATCTATTCTTTCACCTCTGTGGGGAGGAAAAATGGAATTTTCAGGGAAAGTAATAATAATTCTGAAATTACTTCCCACCATAAGAAAGCAACCCAGCCATGCCATAACTGTTAGGAGAATACTGTGTTGGGCAGAGGGTCCTAAGTCCATATTTTGATACCTGTTCGAGTCTTTATTTATCCTTTGAACTCTTAATAGAGCTATGCTTACTTGGGAAACTTTTTGAACTGAAGAAAGCAAGCTTCAGAATGGTGCCATGCACTCAGCCAGCCCCCTTTTCATGGGGTTCCATATGGCCTGTTAGGAGAGAGGCACCCCTCAAGGATTCCTACAGGCAATTATCTGCAAAATTATTTTTACAAAGTAATTCCTGCATTGTGAGGGCACTCCAGAGTCACAGTAGAGTAATTACTAGTTTCTCCTATCTTCTCTAATATGATATTAGAACTTTGCTTTGTTTAATATTCTCCCACTAAAGAAAATAAGGACCAAAACTATAAAACTTGTCTCAAAAGCCCAAGTGGCAATCTGGGCCAATGTGTTCTTATGTCAGAGCACCTGCTATTGATTCCTGACTGCATGACCTGTTAGTCATGTGACTTTGAGTAAGTCATCTCAGGTCCACCCTCCCATTAAAAATATAGCTCCAATTAAAAATATAGCTCCAGCTATATTTTTATAGATCTATGGGTAGACCAGAGTGCCAATAGGAAAGCACTTCTGATGAGCATGTTAAATCCTCACGGTGACTCTCAATTCAAGTCACTTAGGTTTACAACAGTTCTAGTTCTCTTCTCTAAGATACTGAGTAAGACCCTCTGTTGTTTCTGCTCAGAGAAACCCCCAATTCATTTTCTCCAGAGAAAATGTTTGGTCCTTTTCTTCTAAGCATAGCATCCATGTCAAACCCAATCTCTTTATTGGTCTAAAGCAAATATTAAATTATTTGTGAGGGGAATTATGTTATTAAAATCTATGTATGTTAGTTTTATTACAGATTATTATTGCCTTACATGTTCCCTAGATAAGTCATTGCTTTTATATATTGAAATATATTGAAACTTTATATATGGAATCTACATTTTTTCTTATGAATGTAAACTTAACATTTCTTCTCACAGAAGACATGTAATAATGATATTAATAATAATAACAATAGTTAAACTTCATTGCACACTTTATGTTTAAGGGCCTTGCCAAGATGCTTTTAATGTAAATAATATTAATGGAGCTCAACAATCCTGTGACAGGATCTAACACTCCAGTTATATGGGCAAAGAAACTGAAAATCCCTTTATTTGGGCTCTGCATACTGCTTTTTACCATTAGGTAATTCTGTCTTGTGAATAATTTCAAGATCTAGACATCTGAGATTATTTTCTGTGGGCTAATCTCACCTGAAGGCTAAGATTTAACAATATTCACATGGCCTCTTAAGTAGTTGCAGTGGGTGTTTATTGTCCCCATTGCATACAAAGGAAACAGGGAAGGAGAAAAGACAAGTATTATACTTACACATTTTCTCCTAAATCCTCAAATGGATTAGCACTCCATTTATAGCAAGGGTAGAGTAAAAACTTGGATTCAGCTTTAAAATTGGAAACTCCAAATAGAGCTGCAAGTACTCTTCCTAAAAATTAAAGAAACCTGGCAAACACAAAATTAAATTTGTCCAATCCCAAAAATAGCACCTTCGTAATGAATGTGGTTATTCATGAAGGCCCGTAAATTAAATGGAAGCCTTCCAGCCCCAACCCCCTACACAGTCCCACATGCACAGACACACACAGACACAAATTCATCTTTACAGCTATCAGCAAGCAGCCGAGTATGTGTGTACATTACAGGCTGTGACAGTCAGCATGCAGTTACACTGAGGTAGCGCTGTCACACTCCTGCCTCTGGAATGGCTGAGGCTTCCCACCCCTTTTGGATGCTACTGAGAAAGGACAGTCTTTGAAACTGTCATGGAGGTAGCTCAACTTCACCTTCAACCTTCCATTCTGCGTTTATTCACCTTCATCTGTGAGATGTTAAAAGCAAGGGAGAAACTTTCCTCAGGGCTACCTGGAGGAGCTGTGGGGAGAAGACAGGAAGCAACTTTTCTCTTTTTCCTCCCCTGCCAATGTCTTCCCAGGTTTGCATTCACATTTCTAAAGGCTGACTATGTCATGGAATATAGAATGGTCACCCAACCGTACCAGTCATCACATTCTCTTGCCCTAAATTGGTTTTAGCACCTCAGAGGAATGATTTAGTTGAGCTCTGCTTTCAGCCAGCCACATGACCTTGGGTAAATCACCAAACCTGTTTCAATGCTTTATTATTCCCTTATAAAGCAAAGCACCTCAGATTTGCCACCACAGCTGAGTTCCTCACTCTACCTTACTGTCTCCCAGGCATTGGGCAAAGCTCTTTTGATGCCTTCCTTCCTTTTGAAGAATAAGGATCACCACTTTCCACAGCTTTTGTCATTTATATAAAGATTAAATGAGGGGGATGTTCATACATGCACATATGCACATACACACAAACATATACACACATGTAAATATAACATGTAAATACATAATAAATACATTCATGTATCTATATATAATGTACTTACATAACAAACACACATTCAGGATATATTTACATGTGCATATGTATATGATGCTCTTTGTGCACTAAGTTCCACGTAGGCATAACAGATTGATACCATGTCTGTTGTATGCAGACTGAGCGATGTCCAGTCTGAGAAGGTACCATGAGCTCCCCCATTTGCTCCTACCACTTCTTTGTGACAGCACTGTATTAAGTCTGATGAAGATGGATGGAGCACCAAATTCCCTGGCTGCCCATTAAGTCAACATCCACCAGGTTTTATTCTTTCTCAGCTGTTTCTCTTGTGGGACTCCTGTGAGACAGAGGCATTAATATGATATAGATGGCTATGAAAATGGCACTTCCTCCTAAAGGAACCTAGGTTGGTAGCCCCGTGCACACTTTTGCCCAAAGCTGAGGTCAGGACTTCTGTGCTTAGCTTGTACCCAGAAACGGACTTTCACAAACAGAAAGGAGTCTGTCTTGAAAGTAACAACATACTGATAAACTGAGGAGAAACTAGAAGCCAAAATTAAACAGAAGCTTAAGCAGAGGATTTCTTCTATCATAATTTGTTAGGTAAGCAACACTGATATTAAACAGTATTGGATATTGAAGAAGGCTCATCTGTTCCTCTTCTGTTCCTCTCCCTGCCTTTCCCTTTTTATCCCTCCCCTCTTTCCTCTCTCAAGTAACTATGCACTGCTTTTAAAGAAGGGCTATTACTGGGGTAAACTTTACAACTTTGCCAAGGCAAACAGATTTCACATTTTTGGTCCTGGCTGGCATTTCCCACATGGCATGCTTATCTAGTTAAAGAAAAAGTAAAAGCAAAGATGCCTTTGTTTTATGCAGCAGGGATCCAAGTTGCAGGAAGGCAGGACTGAAAAATACATTTCCCCTACTCTGCTGAGAATGCACTGGGTGCCAGAATACTGCTCTATCTGCTTCACTACCCAGGCTCAGGGTTATTTATTCATTTATTTATTTATGGTAACAGAGATTGAACCCAGGAGACCCTGACCACAGAGTCATATCCCCAGCCACTGTTTTTTTTTTTTATTATTATTTTGAGAGAGGGTCTCTCTGTGTTTGTTAGGGCCTTGCTAAGTTGCTGAGGCTGGCTTTGAACTTGTGATCCTCCTTCTTTAGCCTCCCAAGCCACTGGGGTTAACACTATGCTCAGCTAAGGGTCTTATATTTTAGGAGAAACTGGTCCACCTGTTCCTGGTGTCTTTGGTCCATTTGCATAAAGGTTTTTACCTCTGGGTTAACAAAACTATCAGAGCTACCAATCTCCCAGACAGCTCTTCTCCATCTATGAAAGGAACACAAAGAGGTCAAAACTTTGTGGCATTTAAAGAGGACTCTACCCTTAAATCTATCTGGGAGTATATATCAGGGGTAACTACTGAGGTTTCTCTTGAGAAAGGAACCCATTAAACTCACCCGTCCTCCCCATTGCCCAGCAGTAGGGTCAGTTGAAGTGAGGAGAGGGTTGTCTGACATTGCACCTCCTCAGGGTCAACTTGACTAATCACAGGTCTCAAGGAAAGAGGTTAGTTAGTACAGGAACCAGTGTTACAGAGGTCAGGAGAGCATCATCAGTGATGACAGCTCAGACCAAGAAGACATGTCTGAACAACAGCAGGCTGACTCTGACATAAACTTTTGGAGTATGAGGTACCTGAGCTTCTCCACTGACTTTCTTGGTCCATGGAAGTGTGAATAAATGTCTAGTGTCCACACTTCTTTCTGAGTGATATGCAGGAACAATGTCACATACCCCAATCATGAACACAACCTGTTCAGATATGTGACAACCTCTGCCACCTTGTGCACCCCAGTCCAAGTCTTACAAAATAAATGGATTCACATCTAAAACTGTATTGCCTCCTCTTTAACCTGCATGAGCAATACGTTTACTTGGCATATGATTTAAATTTTTCAGAGAAGTACCAGTGAAGCTAACTAGTAGCCAAACAGTGAAACCTCACATATAAAAGCAGCCTCGCCAATATACCAATATAGTTCACTATGGTTCATTTGCTAAGAACTGGGAAGAGGCACAATTCACATAAATTAATAGTATTTGGCCACTAACCCAGTGGCCCCAGGTGGCTGGCATCATTCTTGTCATCGCCTCTAGAACCTCTTTAGCTAAGATAGTTGATCTGCTGCTGTGACTCTGCAGCACAGGGATTTCCAACATGAAATACCTTCTGAACAGGATCTATCACTGATCAGGATCTCAGTTGATAAGGAAGAACCCAGGGGAGAAATTCAGGGAATAGGCTCAACTCAGCTTGCAGAATTTTATTTTTGCCTATGGTGGAAAATACTCATTTTAAGAGATCAACCAGTGAAATACAAGGAAATCATACATTGTCCAGTTACAAATGGCCCAGTTCTTACCTGCCTGGTGTTTTAACATTTGCAATGCATGTGTACTGTGTGAAGAGATGTGTACTATGCTGCTCCACATCTCTGGGCTTGTTTTTAATATTGAAGATCTATTGATAATCTACAATCCTTAAGGCTCAAGAGAAAAATTTGTGGTTCATATATTTGGTTCATATATTTGTATGCAAACACTCATGTTTAAAGACAGACACAGAATCATGACATTCTTGTGGAAGGTGTATAAAAGAGTCAGCATGAGGGGTTAGAGTGCTAACACTGTTTCCCCACAGCATATCCTAGACGATCTTCATTTGTTATTTTATTTATATCTAACTTTATAGATTGGAAACGGGCCTATAAAGATTAATTAATTTACCTAAAATTAAATGCAATAGAAGGTAGCAGAATTGGAATTTGGACCTAGGACTTTAGGACTCTGGAGCCTATGCCCTTTTTCCAACTCACTACTGGTTTGTATGTTACTTTTTTATGTGATGATTCTGACTGATGATTTGAGCAGGCAGTGGCCATGCATCCTTTCTTCAACATTCAGCATCTCTGGTGAGTGGTAGTTGAATTTGCAAAAGAGCATCATGAGTAGCCATGGGAACCTGGACCTAGCATTGAGCCACTGGCCTGTTTTTCCCTGTTAGGAGTTTCCTAATATCTCTTCAGCAGGTTCTGATTATGCTGGTCTGTGTCTTTATACAAAATACTAATTACTGTGGAGTCCTTACATCCAGTCATGTATGGTATGATGGTAAGAGATATCATTCATTAACCATGGCTCCTAATCCAGGGGAGACACAGAATTCTGGAGTCAATATGAGCTCAATATGGAACTTTGGCCCTGATCACATGGCACTGGGCAGAATTGCCAGCCTCTACCTCCTTGCCCACTGGTTAATCCATTCAGGCTGCCCTAACAATACCATGAATCAGGTAGCTCTTAAAGAACAGAGATTTATTTCTCATTGTTATAGAGGCTGAAAGTCCAAGACTAAGCTGTTGCCAAACTCAGCATCAGATGAGGGCCTGCTCTCTGCTTTGTAAGTGGTACGTTCTAGCCATGTCCTCATATGGTAGAAGTGAAAAGCAGCTCTGTGGTGACTCATTCATAAGGGCATTAATCTCCCTGCTCATGAGGGCTCGTGAGAAAATGGCTTTGAAGGGCAAGTTAGAGTTCACCAAATATACCAATAGGAACAAGTTTTCTAGTTTGAGAAAAATGAGATACATAAGATAGGGAAGCATGAGGGAGCATGGCTCATCTTAGAAATGGCACTCAGAGCAGCATGACTAAGGTGAGACTGGAGAAGAAGATGAAGATCATCCATGTTTGAGATGGTGATGATGGGATGAAGAGCCATGGGGAATCTCAAATCATATCTGTATTTTCAAAAGATTAATGATTAGTGGGGAAGAAGGTGGAAGGAAGCAGTGTCACATTCTAGATGGAGATATTAACTCAACCAGCATTTCTTTAGCCAGGAAACATACCTGTATCACTTAGGGGGTTTTAAATATCCTGATATTCAGCCAGGTGTAATAGCACATTGCTGTATTTCCAGCTGCTTGGGAGGCTGAAGTAGGAGACTCACTTGAGTCCAGGAGTCCAAGACCAGGAAAAGGAACAATGAGACTCTGTCTAAATTCTTTTTTAAAATTCTGATATTCTGTCTGTGTCCCAAACCCATTTCAGAATCTCTAAGTGTAGGACCCAGCACCAGTAGTTCTTAAGCTCCACAGGTGACTCCAATGTGTGACCAAGGTTAAGAAACTAGTTTAAATTGAAACAGAGGCAATGGCAAAGAAGAAGATGTATATTTAAAAAGGAATAATAATTTTAAAATCCCAGAAATGGGGGTGACTATTAGATGTAAGGGTGGGAAAATGGAGACCTTACAAGTTTCTGACTCAGAAGACTAATTTGGTAAATAATGAACTAAGGAAGTAATTACAGAGGAGCATGGGTTTGAAGGAATGGAAGGGATGTTTGCTATTGGTCATGTGAGTCTTGCTCTATCTGAGATATCTGAAATATGGGACTACTCAATTTCATAGTCTCAAGTGGATGTTGAAGGGAGAGAGATTCTGGATTTCAAATGCTATCCAAGGGAGCTGTGATGAGAAGGGTGCAGAATTCATCTCCAACATCTGAAGAATGGGCTACTTTCAGGACATGAGGAGTACACTAATGTCTTTTGGGAACTTGAAAACATTTGTCACCCATTTATGTCATCTACTGGTTTAACATACATTGGTGGTTTGAAAATAGCCTAGATTTAAAATTATATTGGTATGATTAAGTCATATTGAATAATGAGGAGTCATTTCCTCAGTGATGATCTGAGTTGAGCAATGGAAACAGCTGAGATAGAGAACTCTAAGAGCTCCCACCCCTGAGAAAAATGAACAAGGAAAATCAGTATGCTTAGGTTGATCCATAAGGTTGAAAATGATTAAGATAAAAGATTAGACAGAATAAAATGAGTAGGGGAAGTGGGAATGTAGAGAAGAAAGAAGAGGAGGAAAAAGATTTTTCAAAGGCTTAAGGAAAGCTTAATGGAATTTTTACAATATCAAAGTATATTTTGGTAATTAAATACTGTGATTTTGCTCATGAACTAAGAATATGTGAAGAAGGATAAAAGAACATGGACACAGTGGCACGTGCCTATAATCAATTGTCTCAGGAGGCTGAGGTAGGACGATCACAAGTTTCTGGCCAACTTGGTCAACTTGATGAGACTATCTCAAAATCAAAAACAGGCTGGGAATAAAGATCTGTGGTAGAGCACCTCTGGGTGCAATCTTCAGTACCACAAAAATAATAAATAAAGATAGGAGTCATAAATAAATAATTCCATCCAATCTTATAGACTCAGTGATCACCTGCAGAAAAGAGAACATCCATTTTTATCCCCACTCTAGATCTTTCCCATTGAGCTCCATTCCATATAACCAACTCCGGACATGGCTTCTGCACTTAGATGTCTCAGTAAAGCCACCTCTAATTAAAAATATCCTAAAGTCTTGAAAGTTCTTCTTCCCACTCCTTCTTTCCTTCAAAAACAAAAAGAAAGTAAAACCCAACAAACATAAGTAACAACATTTTAATAACAGCAAATAAACTAACAGTTTAGTCCACTTCTGATCTTTCTTACCTCGGTAAAAGAGAACACCATCCTTTCAGTTATATAATCCAGAAATACAAAAATTACTCATGATACCACTTCCTTCGTTATCTACCAGTCATAGTTTTAAACAAGTCCTTTGATGTTTATCTCCTAAATATAAATGATATCCTACTCTCCATATCCAGCTCCATCATGCTAATGCAATCTACCATCTTTCCTTATCTATGCTCAGACATTAGCCACTCAATTATTCTACCCTTTCTCCCTGGCCCCTTTCCCATCTTCAAT